>PVJC01052396.1:0-11150 GCA_004026665.1 Murina feae
CACACTGACCACTAGGGGTAGACACTCCAACCTCTAAGTTAGCTTGCTGCTGGGATCTGGTCGATGGGGACTGAGCAACAGGGCCAGACATGCCCTGGAGTCCTCCCGCAATCCTTCCCTGGCCAACTGGCCAACCTCCTGTGATCTCTTCCCAGCTGGCTGGCTCCCATCACCCCATCTGGAACTGGGTGAGACGCCTCAATCAGTGGCCAGGCCGGTGCATCCCACCTGTACATGAATTCCTGCACTGGGCCTCTAGTAAGAAAAAAATGATATTCTATTTCCAGATATGATGTCTACAATATTTAACTAACACGATAAAGAGGTGATAAAGGATTTCAGTTTTGTTTTTGTGGTTTGTATTAATTTTTTTCCTTCATTTAAATATGCCCTTAGTTTAAAATTCTGATGCTTTGTTATTTTTTTGCTGCAGGTGGTGTTGGCTATTTTGATTAGTTACTTTGGGATTTTATATTAATTACTTATTTGCTATCATTTTTGTTTTTTAATTATAGTAGAGATGAGACAGGGTAGTTAGGTGTTACAGTTTTTTGACAAATGGGAAAAGGGAAACTGAGGTAAATGGTTAGACAAATAGGGCCAAACAAGTCAAGCAATTTACAGAGAGCTACTAAATGGCAAGAGCTTACCTTCCCTAACCAAGGACACTTGAGAGTAAACACCTCACAGCTCTCCTCCTCCAGCCCAGCGGTACTCAAACTGTGGACTGCGACTCCTTTGGGGGGTCAAATGACCCTTTCACAGGGGGTGCCTAAATATGTCCTGCATATCAGATATTTGCATTATGATTCATAACAGTAGCAACATTACAGTTATGAAGTAGCAACAAAAATAATTTTATGGTTGGGGGTCACCACAACATGAGGAACTGTATTAAAAGGTCGCGGCATTAGGGAGGTTGAGAACCACCGCCTTTCCAGAGAGCAAATAGTTTAAATCACCCTGGTCAAGTGGATTCACACTGGAGGCCCAATAGTGCCATTAGTACCAGGCAAGCCCAAGGGCAGATGAAGTCAGGGGAATAAATAACAAAAAGAAAGAAAAACAGAGTCTAACAAATCCAACACAGAGGCAAAGCTGACCGGAAAATGACCTGGTCCTCCTAGCGCTCATTTTGGTACATCAACATATTAAAAAAACACACCTAGAAAACTAATGAATAGTCTTCTGAAACCCTCTCCTGAGACCTCCCCTAGGGCTCCTGCCTGCAGGAGAGAGATAAAGGCCCTCAAGACAAAGGTTGCCAGGGCAGGGCTCTCTCTGGAGCACTCCACAGCTTACCTCAGGCCTGAACTTTTTACTCTCTTTCTCCTGAACTCTCACTGTCCACAGCTTGAGTAAATACCCTCTTAAAACACCTAGACTTGTCTTGTGAAATCTTTTCTGCACACAGTCAAGAACCCACACACAATTGGCTGACCCGAGGCTGACTCAGACCTGGCCCCCAGCAGGTGACAGAGGTATAAAGAAAAGGGTTTTAGAGAGATGGAGATTTACTTTTCAAACCCTTTCACTCAGAAAGGGCTAAGTTTTATTCAACAAAAAAGAGGGCACCCTTTGTTTAGAGGCAATGATGAGACAACAAAAGAATTTGTCAGGTTGCTGAGGGGACTTATATTCTGAGGTAAAAAATAGAGCAAGTCTTACACTGGAGAATAGATTTGAATGATTTGAATGTGTTGTCTGTTAGTGCAAAGTAAACATAACTGCTCGAAATTCTACTTTTGACTGACTTAAGAATATAAGGTTAAAAAAAATGGATTTTTCCCCATAAAGACTAGAAAAATATTCACTTTTAATTTCTATTCAGTTTGCTAATAAAGCTGCTTTCTTTTCCCCTCTAGGGGACAGTAACCCAGGGAAGTCGTCTCAGGTGCTAGGTTCCAGTTTGGTTTTCATTAGCTATAGTAGCTTTGCTACTCAGTTAGAAAAGTGATCTGTTCACTCAGTTTTCCAAATGAACACAGGAGCAATTCATTGCATCCATGTTACATTCTAGAAAAATATTTGGATTTTGTACTTGGTATTATATAACCAGCTAGTTCTTGCTTGGTCACCCAAAACCTAGGAAACCTGTCTTATCGAAGGAGAGATCCATGGTCTTAACATAGGCACTGAAGCCCAGATGGTGTGGTTCAGTGGTTGAGCATCAACTCATGAACTAGGAGGTCAAAGTTCAATTCCTAGTCAGGGAATATACCCGGGATGCGGGCTCAATCCCCAGTGTGGGGTGTGCAGAAGGCAGATTAATGATTTTCTCTCATCATGGATGTTTCTGTCTCTCTCTCCCTCTCCTTCCTCTCTGAAATCAATAAAAATATATTCTTTTAAAAATAGACACTGTCAATGTAGGGTTCTCCCTTAATTAATCAGAGAATTTAACAATTTAATGCAAAAGGGAATATGGAGATTAAAAATGGCCAGCATTCTATACGTTCTCTGGATACCCAAATGTATGAAGAAAATAAACAAGCAAATCAGATGGACAAAAAATGAGGATGGAAAGAAGGAGCTATTTTCCTTGGGAATTTTTCTGTTTTAGTCATGCAGCACCCTTCTTCCTTCTAATGGAGAACAACACCCTTTCAGGGTTTCAGCAGAGAGGGTATTCATGACATCCCACTCTCCATTTGTACTCACGATGAATCTAGTTAGGTACTGCAACTGTGATTAGAAAAAGGGGGCCCAACATTACTTCATAACTGATGGAAAGATTTATGATCTTTGTTGTCAAAGCCCATTTGTATGCGTGGGTGACATTGAGTAACATATTCTGGCCACAGAGGCAACAATTCAGGCATTTCATTCCAGCATATTCTTGCTACAGATGAGATATGGGTGTAGGCAGACAGAATAATTTATTGAGGACTACAAAACACTGATCACAACTTATAATGTCCAAGTTTATTGTCTATGCAGGCATCCTCAGTCATTATTATATAATTTCAGAGCGCTTTATAATTGCGTTTCAGATTAAAATCCTTGTGGAAATGATTCATCATTTTACTGAACCAGATTTCCATTTTGTTTTTCTTTCCTTTTCCTCACTTCAGTTCTTTAGTTTCAACCTACCTGTATTTTATTACATCCCCCACTGCTACAAACCAAGGCTCCTAGTTCATTTTTCAACTGTTCCATTAATTTGATGTTTACTCCTTATTCAGATTCCCTAATAAAAATGCTAATTATGATCATATCTAATAGTGACTGCTGAGGCTCCCCACCAGCTCCCTCCTACCTCCAACTGGACCTACTCTCATTTATCATCAGGGTTTGATTTGCCAGACAGATTGCAATATTCCCAACTGCTCTTCTCCAAGCCTGCTAGCACCAGTGTGAAAAATAAATCCAATTCACAAGATACCTTATCAATTATTCTATCAACCCTCCAATGCAGAACACATTCTGTTTATTTACTAATGTAACACTATTGGGGGAAAAAAATAAAAGCTGAAAATGAAATCGAATTTATTCTTACCTGTTCTCATAATCACTTTACTTATTGCTCCTCTACATACAAATTTTTCTGTAGTCATTTCTCCTAGAATTAAGTTCATGTTTGCCTGTCTTTTGTGAAGCTGCAAATAACAAGTCTATGCTACATAGAATTCTCCCTTATTTCAATTTCTAAATTTGATCGGTAAATGTGTTAAATCATGGATCTGCTCTTTTGACTCCATTTTAATATTCTTGAGCTTTCTTGTTATTTTCCTTAAAACTATTTTGATAAATTCTTTCATACTCTAAACTAATTTTAAATTTGTTTTGCTAATTGACTTTATGAGCACAGCCCACATTATTTTACAATGTCTTCATCTGCACTACACAATCAGCCTGATTTATTAGTAACTTTTCTTCTTTCAGATTTTACTTTGGTCATCCAGCTATTTTGTTACCCATTTAATTTCTTTAAAAAAGTATGTTCTGGGAGAACCAAGATGGCAGCACAGTAAATATCAGTACTCTCCACCTCCCAAAACAACATCAAAATTACAATTAAAATACAGAACAGCCAACCACCTAAAATCTGCCTGAATGGAAGTCCTACAACTATAGAAGTAAAGAAGAAAGTACATTGAGACTGTTAGGAGAGGCAGAGGCCATGGAACCGGCTGGTCTGACACCTGTGTGTGGCATTTTTTTAATCAGGAGAGATATCTTGGCTATGGAGGCCTCTGAGAGGAGCAAGCGTTCTGAGACCTACACCAGACACCTCAGTACAGGGTTCCAGAATTGGGAAAAGAAGTCCCCATAACTTTAGGCTGTAAAAAACAGTGGGGATTGTGGCTGAGTGACACCAAGGTTGCTAAAGACCCACAGGGTTCTTCTTAAAGGGCCAGTGCACAAACTTACTCAGACTGGATCCCTCTGGGCTCCAACACTGAGGTGGTGGCTTAAAAGGAATCTGCAACATTCAGGGAGAATTGGATTATCTGGCATCAGGGCAGAAATCCCAGGGATGCTTTCTCCCAGACAGGGGTTCTCATGAGGGTCATTGTTCCTGTGTTGGGACCTTGCCTGGTGCAGAACTGACTGGCAGCTGTATTTGAGTGTCCATCAGCCTAGTTCACACTGTCCATCTAATTTATAGCCCCTCCTAAGCTGTTTGCAGTGGCTTTTCCATATGAATGGCCTATCCTGGTTCAGGCTTCAGACTTTCCAAAAATCTCTTAATAAGCAGCAGCTGACTTCAGCATGCCCCATCATCATAATAAAAACATAATATGCTAATTAGACTGGATGTCCTTCCAGACATCCTTCTGGACAACCTTCTGGACGACCTTCTGGATGAATTTGGGGCTGTGAGGAAAGCCTGAGGCCTGGGCCCTGGGTGCCAGAGGGAAGCCGGTGCTGGCAGCCAGGGGAGGAGAGCCTACTCTTGCATGAATTTCATGCATTGGGCCTCTAGTATCTTCCTATATAATAAAAGGGTAATATGCAAATAGACCAATTGCAAAACAACCAAGCAACCAATCAAAGCATAATATGCTAATGATATGCTAAGGCTGCTCAACCACTTGCTATGATGTGCACTGACCACCAGGGGGTAAACATCAACCAGTCAACGTGACGTGCACTGACCACCAGGGGGCAGATGCTCAATACAGGAGCTGCTCCCTGGTGGTCAGTACACCAGAAGCTGGGCTCATTGCTGGTGAGCGCAGCGGCAGTAGTGAGAGCTTCTCCTGCCTCCATGGCAGTCGAACATTCCCCAAGGGCCCCTGAACTGCCAGAGGGTTCAGGCCAGGCTAAGGGACCCCACCCCCCCCAAGTGCATGAATGTTGTGCACCAGGCTTCTAGACTATCAATAAAAGTTTCAAGACCTGGAGCTAGCACAAGCCTGCCTTGCTTAGTAGGTGGGCCTTGCCTAGGTATTTCAAAGCCCAATAAAAGCAGCAGCTATCTTCAGATCTCTCTGTAACTCCTGACATGTGGCCCCAGGCAGTGGCTGATTCTTTACCTCCCAGGAGGTCCCAGAGGCAGTGCACCCAGTGGACAGCTTCAGACCATGTGCGATTACAACTCTATATATCCATGACTGACTCACTCAAGGACAGACTCAGTGAGCACCAAAGCCACACTGAAGCAAGTCCTGCTGCTCCAAAGGGGTGTCTCCTGCACAGCAATTCCTTCACTGTAGTCACAGCTTGTCCTCACAGCCAATTGACCTGGAAGTTAAATTCCTTCCATTGACATCAATACCAATGAAGGTTCAACTATAACCTAGAGTGCCAGATTAGGTGACTGGGGAGGCTGAGCCACTGGGCCCTCCAGGACACCTACTACACAAGGCAACTCTACCAATTCCAGGAGATATAGCAGCTCTACCTACTACATAGAAAGACACATGGAAGCAGCCAAAATGCAGAGACAAAGAAACATGTCACAAATGAAAGAAATGGAAGCAAGCAAACTACTCAATACAGAGTTCAAAACAATGGCTATATAGTTGCTCAAGGATCTTAATGAGAGCTTCAGAGGACTTAGTGAGACTTTCAATGATTTTAGTGAGAATTTCAAAGACATGAAAAAGGACCAGTCAGAAATTAAGCACATGCTAACTGAAATAAAGAATAATTACAGGGATTCAACAGTAGAGTAGAAGATGTTAAGAACCAAATCAACAATTTGAAATATGAGGAAGTAAAAAAAAACAACAAAAACACCCAATCAGAAGATCAAAAATAAAAAAGAATCAAAAAATATGAAGACAGTGTAAGGAGCCTCTGGGACAACTTCAAGTGTAACAACTTTTGTGTTATGGGGGGTTCCAAAAGGAAAAGAGAAATGGCAAGATATTAAAAACCTACTTGAAGAAATAGTGACAGAAACATCCCCTACCTGGGAGAGAAATAGTTTACAGGTCCAGGAAGAACAGAGAGTCCCAAATAAGAGGAATTCAAAGAGGCCCACACCAAGACATATCATAACTAAAATGCCAAGGGTTAAAGACAAAGAGAATCTTAAAAGCAGCAAGAGAAAAGCAGTTAGTTATCTACAAGAGAGTGTCCATGGGATTGTCAGCTGATTTCTCAACAGAAACTTTGCAGGCCAGAAGGGAATGATAAGAAATATTCAAAGTGATGTACAGCAAGGACCTACAATCAAGATTACTCAGCAAATTTATTATTTACAATTGAAGGTCAGATAAAGAGCTTCACAGACAAAACAAACAAACAAAAAAGCTAAAGGTCTTAATCATTGCCAAACCAGTATTAAATGAAATGTTGTAGGGTGTTCTTTAAGAAGAGGAAGAAGAAGAAAAAATAAATAAATATGAACAATAAAATGGCAATAAATACATATCTATCAACAATTGAATCTAAAAATAAATGAGCAAGAAATCTAATGAACAAAATAAATTGTGAATAAAATAGAATCAGAGGCATAAAACATGTAGCAGACTATAAATCTCAGAGGGAATGTGGGAGAGGAGGTGGGAAGAGAACGACCAAAGATCTTATATGCACCCGAGAGGCCCAGTGTACTGGTGGGGTCCCTGAGCCTGGCATGTGCCCTCCCGTAATTCAGGACCCCTTGGGGGATATCAGACTGTGGGGATCGGGCTGAAACCAACAGCCCGACATCCCTTGAGGGATGTAGCAGCATGGAAAGTGGCAGGTGGCCAGGGAGGAGCCCGAGCCAGGGTCAGGCTCCACTCTTGCTCATCCTGGCACCACTGTACCTGTTGCTCATTAGCGCTATTGCCAGCACTGCCACTGAGGCCTGAGAGGCTCGCACCACTGCAGCTGTGCTTGCCAGCCATGAGTCCGGCTTCTGGCTGAGCAGCGCTCCCACTGTGGGAGCACACTGACCACCAGGGGGTAGCTCCTGCATTGAGCGTCTGCCCCTGGTGGTCAGTGCACATCATAGCAACCGATTGACTGGTTGTTTGGTCATTCAGGTTTTTATATATATATATATAGATATGCATTCCTTACAGACAATAGGGTGGTGAAGACCTGGGGTGGGGCAGGCACCAGGTAGAGGGAGGCAATGGAGGGAAAAAGGGAGACATCTGTAATACTCTCAACAATAAAGATTATTTTTAATGCTTTATTTTTGTATATTTAAATTCTGATAAAGAATTCACTGTGCCACAAAGGAAAGATAAACTGTGGAATAACATTCTAATGTAATTAGCTTTCTTAAATAATGAGGTGTCTCTACAGAAAACTTTTGTCTTGTTAAAATCAGAGGATTTCTACTTTTCTTACAATGTTCAGGAACACTCCACTATTTTTTCAAACTTTCCTTATTTCCCTCATACCCAGATTTTCTATCCCTGAAAATCTGCCAATAAGTTCATTCACTCAGATTCTCAGTTTTGGACGGCATCAGCTATACTTCACATGTGCATTAGCTCTATTAATACAATGGAGTCTCTTAGATTGAACTGCCATCCAAATAATTTGTTCAACCCATAATAATAAATAAAATAGTCCAAAATAGTTATGCAGCCAGAAATTCTGAAGCATCTCCACTTTTCCTCATGGAATATTGTCTCCTTTCACTTAAACTTGAGAAATTAATTCTGTACCGACCATTCTCAATTTGCATGAATTCTTATTACTACAGCTCAGTGGAATAACAGCAGTCCCCTAACAATATAAACTTTAATTACCATGTTATAATCACTGAATAATTGCATAAAGTACAAACTTGCTGCTAGCAACTTGGTCCATATATCACCAGGAAAATAATTTGTTTCATGATCAGTGACCAATCCTATCACTTCTTTCAAAGCCTGTCAGTGAATGGTCACTGTATATCTCCATTCAGTTACCCTTAGGAAAGCAGTCTCCTTGTCATTCAGTTTTAAATCCATGTGACTTATTAGAAAAATGGAATGCTAAAGGGGGAAATGGCCAACAGAGATTAATGTAAAGAAAACAAACAAACAAAAAGCCCAATGCCCAGCATGGCTCTGTAGTTGAGCACTGACCCATGAACCAATAGGTCACAGTTCCATTCCCAGTCAGGGCATATGCCCCACTGTGGAGCACGCAGGAGGCAGATCAATGACTCTCTCTCATCATTGATGTTTCTATTTTCCTCCTTCTCCCTTCCTCTCTGAAATAATAAAAATAATAGTAATAATAATTAGTTTAAAAAAAAAAAAGACCAAAAGTGATAACATTTGGAGAGATGCTTGAATGGAACTAAAATGGAGTTATCGTTGACTGCAGGGATGTTGACACTGCCAACCATTGGGGAGGCTCTAGCTATGCAGCCAGAAAACAGTGAAGGTGAAGCTATGAAGATATATGAAGAAAACAGTCATAAAGAAATGGATGATGACCTCCCAAAGGCAGTGATGCTGGCAAAAACTTCTCACTAAAGAAATTCTTGCCCTGACTGGTTTGGCTTGGTGGATAGAGCATCAGCCTGCAAACTGAAAGGTGCCAGGTTCGATTTTGGTCAAGGGCATGTACCTTGGTTGTGGGCACATTCCCAATAGGGAGTGTGCAGGAGGCAGCTGATCGATGTTTCTCTCTCATCAATATTTTTAACTCTCTATCCCTCTCCCTCCCTGTACAAAATCAATAAAATATATTTTTTTAATTCATAGAAATATTTCACAACATTGAATGGGAGATAGATAAAATGAAAGCTGATCCAAACTTTAGGATTATGACCATTGGCCAAGGCATGGAAAGATGCTCATTTCATATCATAAGTTATATGACCACAACAAGGCAATCACTGCTCAAACTACCCTTGTTTTCTACAAATAGATAAAACACTTCAATTATTAATGTTTCTAATAGTTTAAATAGCAGAGTGTTAAATAAATATTAGCTTTAGTATTTAAATCATCTCCCTATATACTTAAGACCAAAAGTGAGAGAGCGTTAAATGTTTTGACAATAATTTCTAATGATCGCAAAACAACCATGATTTCCCCATTATTATTAAGATCACTGTGCATGGCTTCAGCTTGCACAGCCATCTACTATGCAAAACAACGTCTACTTGTAATAAAAAAAATTTTTTTAACTCAATAGCTAGAGACCTGTGGCTTTCCACTAGAGGTTTATTTCCAAATAGGGGAGTAAAGAAAGGTTTACTCATTCATTGGGCTTTGATTATACTGTCCCTATGAATATTTGATTTTAATTTTTCAGTGTAATATAGTCCCAATTTAATCTCCCATCCCCTCACCCCCACGCCCAGAAGCTTAATCTAAATGCTGTGCAGGCTCTGATCAGCTTCCTTCCTGTACAGAACTCAAGTAGCTTACACTTCTGGTAACAAAGTTGTGTATTGTTTTCACATGAGTGCAGATGTCTACATCACCCAGGAAACCAAAGATGCGATTCTAAAAGGAGCTCTCGAGGGTTTACAGTTAACTGAGTTCCTTTGGTTGCCAGCGCAGAATTGTGCCAAGAAAGCTCTGTGTACACAGGTTTGAGCCTAACCATGGCTGTGGAGAGACTGGAAGAGCTTTAACTGACTTGAGGGGGGAAAGAGCTCAGAGGGAGTTGATGGAATCTTTTTCTCAAATTTACAGATTGTCTCAATTAAACTTGCCAAAGTATGAACACAAATTGTCTCTTATTTATTCAGTCTCATAATGGCCCCAAAGAGCAAGAGATTGCCAGAGGGACAGAGGGACTAGAACAGGACAAGAAGCTCCTATCCTACAATACCTTTTACTCCAAAGAATGTTATTTGGAACCTCAAACACTTTTTCTCCTACCGTCAGCTTTATACGGGGTGGGCATGCCAGGCTGCAGAAACATATTTAATCCAAAGTGTAGCTCAACTGCGGTGCTAATCACTACACAGAATTAACCCTTTAATTTTCTAAAGATTATTTAGTTAACAAGCTCACTACAAGGAATAAGGACAGAACACAGGAATGAAATAAAAAAATCTACAGAAACTGCCACAAACTTGCATTAATTTGATTAGGAAACCCAAATACACAAGAAAAAATCTATCACTTGTAATTGTACTGCCTATGGATAACTATATTCAGTATTCTGATGCATATTCTCTGACACTTATTTCTATACAATATACACATGTGTGCAAATGTATGTAATGTTGATTTTTAATAAAAGTATGATTATATTATGCATTTTGCTTTGAAACCCACTTTTTGTCCCACAACATATTACAGCTATCATAACAAGAAATATATATATATATATCTATATATTATAATTATTAATGGATTTACTCATATAGTTGAAGAACAACTTAGCAAACAAATTTTATTTTAGGCATTTAGACTATTTCCTTCTTTTTGCATGATAAATATACACATGTGTGTATCATTGAATATCTGCCTTCACACATTTGTTTCCAGTGGATACATTTCTGGAATTAAAACGTTAAGTAAAAGAGAATGCCATATTTAATGGCTTTTATGTATAGACTAGGGGCCCGGTGCACAAAAATTTGTGCACTCGGGGTGGAGGAGTCCCTCAGCCCGGCCTGTGCCCTCTCACAGTCTGGGACCCCTCAGTGGATGTCCTATGATGGCCCCAGTCTGCCAGGCGCCTTCTGTGTGTGTGTGTGTGTGTATGTGTGTGTGTCATCACTGGGGACCTGCCCCCAGCCGCATCTGAGGCTCGGAGCAGTCCTCCTGTGTGTGTCTACCTGCCGGGGGCCTGCC
>PVJC01052397.1:0-11150 GCA_004026665.1 Murina feae
GCCTGTTTTTCTTTCATATGCGGGCTGTTTCTTTGTCTCCCCATGATCTATCTTCTCTGGGTATCTGGTTATATAGTTTTTTCTCTCCTCTGTCAGGAGTCTTCTTTCTTCTCCAGCTGCAGGCTGTCTCCCAGCTCGATCTCCACTGCCAATTCGGTCTGGAAGCTACTCGTTTCAGCTGCTTTCCCTATCTGCTCTCTCTCTTTCCTTCTCTTGAAAAGAACCCCTCACCCTCCCCAACATCTAAATATTTTAAATAACATTAAATACTGAAATATTGATTGCTAGGCAAGTTTTAATTCCCCTGGTCTTAGCTATTATTATAGATGGTCTTTGTACTTTGTTGATGGTATATTTTCTTGAAAGTAAGAGTGCATTTAAAGTGTGTTAATAGCCCTGACTGGTTTGGCTCAGTGGATAGAGTGTTGGCCTGCAGACTGAAAGGTCCCAGGTTTGATTCTGGTCAAGGGCATGTACCTTGGTTGTGGGCACATCCCCAGTGGGAGGTGTGCAGGAGGCAGCTAACTGATGTTTCTCTTCCATTGATGTTTGTAGCTCTCTGTCCCTCTCCCTTCCTCTCTGTAAAAAATCAATAAAATATATTAAAAAATAAATAAAGTATGTTAATAATTTTTAATATAAGAAATGCTGGCTTATGAGTGTTCTCTCTTGACTATGACCAGCACAGCTAGAGAGAGGATGAGTCCTGAGTAGGAGTGATGGGGGATTGAGAAAAGGAAAGCAACAGATACAGAAATAGTGGAGAAAGCTGGGACAGGTGGGACTGTTCTTAGATGGAAAGACAGTGACTCAGAGCTAGTGCAGCACATTTATTATATACAACATGATACCAGGAAATGTTACTAAAGTTTAAGACAAAAGAAATTATGTGAAAATGTGCATAAAGATCAAGCTGCCATTCTTCATTCTTATGGCTTCTCAGAATTTTCAGGAATGACTGGACCGTGATAATTACATCTGCCCCTGGTGCCTAGCTGAACTCAGATCATTATATCCACCCCCTGGTAGCTGAACTAAAGGTCAGCACTGATGATCCCTGCCTTTTTCAATGTATGTCTCCAGGAAATGGCTTTGGCAATGCTGCTGGATTCAACTGACAACCCTCTTCTCAGGCCCCCACCCCTAGGTACTCTCTAAACTGGCTATTTACTTTTTAGTAATCATTGGGAAATTAAGGTTTCTAAGAGTTGACAGTAGAAGGCATAGACATGGACATGTATTCTGAAGGAAAAAGAAAGTGAGTTAAAATTGTAACATGTTTGTGGAAGTTATAAGAATGTTCATAAAAGTTATAGAAGATTTGTTAGGGAGAAATATTGGTTCCGAAAATGGCGGCTGGCAGGTAGGAAGTGAGGGATAGGGACTGACTGAGTGAGTGGATGAAAGGAGAGTGTGTGGAGGTGCGTGGTGTGTGTGCGAGCTAGGGAGGGACAGTTGAGTAAGGCAGGAGCAGCAGGAGCTGGCGGACCAGGCTCTCTGAGACTGGGAGAAACAGCCACAGCTGGGAACACTCCCCGGAGTGCGGACTGGAGGACTCGGGCAGGGAGCGCGCCATCTTGAAGGGGAGAGCAGCGTCTTCTAGGAACTCATCGGCACCACCTCTCAGACAGGCCTGAGACACTGCTTGAGCAACCGGGCAGCCACTTCAGCAAAAGCAAAAAGCAGAAAAACCCGGGGATCTCCACAGCCAATGAAGCACAGTGCCTGCAGCAGTGAGTGCAGCCTCCCCCTCCCCAGTGGCAAACCTCTGAACTCGCGTTGGAGCATGCTCGCGTGCACGCGCGCCCCCAGCTCCCAACCCGCCATGTGGGGTGGGCGCTTGGCTGTGGACAGGTCACCAAGGCACAGGGCGAGGCAGACTTCCCCGAAAAACTTCTGTGGGCCCCAGCTCTGAGCACTCCGGTATAGCTGCCTGCAGGTCGTGCAGCTGCGTGCAAGCACTATGCAAAAGACTTAACTGGGAAAAAACACCTCCCCAGCTTGGCGCACTCGTGTATAGCTGCCAGAAGGTTGCCCAGGTGCTGGCGAGCACAAGGCAACAGACTTAAGGGGGAAAGAACACCTCCCCAGCTTGGCACAGTCTAGTGTAGCTTCCCGCAGGTTGCCCAGGCATGTGCAAGCGTGACGCAACAGACTTAAGGGGGAAAAAACACCTCCCCAGCTCGTCGCACTTGTGTGTAGCTGCCCGCAGGTTGCCCAGGCGCTGGCGAGCGTGATGCAACAGACTCAACTGGGAAAGAACACCTCCCCAGCTTAGCGCACTCATGTGTAGCTGTCCGCAGGTTGCCCAGGCACTGGCGAGTGCAAGGCAACAGACTTAAGGGGGAAAAAACACCTCCCCAGCTCTTTGCACTTGTGTGTAGCTGCCCGCAGGCTGCCCAAGCGCTGGCGAGCGCGACGCAACAGACTCAATTGGGAAAGAACACCTCCCCAGCTTGGCGCACTCGTGTGTAGCTGCCCACAGGTCGCCCAGGTGGGTGGCTCCACAGACTTCTCTCGAAAGACATTGAGAACCCCAACAGGGTATGATTTTCTGTCTGCTACACAACTAGAGACCTCTTGACACCATAGTCATGCTTTTCCAGAACACAAACCTCCTGTGCCCCAACACCCCAACAGACTGTTCCTGGGTGCCACTGTGAGTCCCGATGGGCATGAGGCATTTCAACCAAGGGCACAACACAGCAAATATTTGGACAATCCCTCCACGGCTGCTGACTTCTAGACACCACACTTGTGCCTTTCCAGCTCGCAGACCTACATCAGGAGAACCCAAATAGCTCAAGTAGGGAGCTACAACAGACCACCAAACTCAGAAGACCTGAGAGGTCACACTAGTAGCACCACCCCGAAAAGAAACCGGGAAGCAAAGCAATTGGAGCTACAATTAAAACATTATAGCAAAACATGGGAAGACAAAAAAACAATCCACAAAGGAAAGAAAAAGAGGAATCACCAGAAATGGAGTTAAATGAAACAGAGGCTACCAACTTATCAGAGAAAAAATTCAGAGTAGTGGTTATAAGGATGCTCAAATGGCTGGAAGACAAATACACACAACTCAATGAGAATTATAAGGAGCTGAATGAGAATGTCACCAGTATGAAAAGGAACCAAGAGGAAATGAAGAATGACATAGCTGCAATAAATAACACAATGGAAGGCTTAAACAGTAGATTGGAAGAGGCAGAGGACTGCATCAGCGAATTAGAAGACAAGGTAGGAAAAAACACACAAACACAGGAGCAACTGGAAAAAAAACTTAAAAAGCAAGAGGAAAGCCTACAGGAGCTCTGGGACAACACAAAACAAAACAACATTCACTTAATAGGGGTACCAGAAGGAGAGGAGGAGAAGCAGGGAATAGAAAACCTTTTTGAAGAAATAATGACAGAAAATTTCCCTGATATGCGCAAAGAAAAAATGACACAAGTCCAAGAAGCACATAGTGTGCCAAATAAGATGAATCCCAAAAGACCAACAACAAGACACATCATAATTAAATTGGCAAACACCAACAACAATGTAAGAATCTTAAAGGCGGCCAGAGAGAAACAGAAAATTACCTACAAGGGATCTCCTATTAGAATATCAGCTGACTTCTCAACAGAAACACATCAGGCAAGAAGGGAATGGAATGAAATATACAACATGACACAAA
Source organism: Murina feae (assembly GCA_004026665.1). NCBI lineage: Eukaryota > Metazoa > Chordata > Mammalia > Chiroptera > Vespertilionidae > Murina > Murina feae. The sequence goes on from PVJC01052397.1 coordinate 3,683, forward strand.
GCAAGGGAATGAATCCAAGAATACTATACCCAGAAAGACTATCATTCAAAATTGAAGGTGGAATCAGAAGCTTCACAGACAAAAAAGGGCTAAGAGAGTTTATTACCACCAAGCCAGCAATGCAAGAAATGCTAAAGGGACTGCTGTAAAAAGAAGAAATAGAAAGACAAGAAGAAACATAAACATTAAGGATAAAAATGACTACACACAAGTACATTTCAATAATAACATTAAATGTAAATGGATTTAATTCTCCAATCAAAAGACATAGGGTAGCTCAGTGGATAAGAAAACAGGACCCATATATCTGCTGTCTACAAGAGACCCACATCAGAACAAAGGATACACACAGATTGAGAGTGAAGGAATGGAAAAAAATTTTTCAAGCAAATGGAAATGAGAAAAAAGCTGGAGTTGCAATACTTATATCTGACAAAATAGACGTCAAAGTAAAGGCCATACCAAGAGATAAGCAAAGCCACTACATAATTATAAAGGGAACAATTCAGCAAGAAGATATAACTCTAGTAAACATATATGCACACAATATAGGAGCACATACATAAAACAACTTCTGGAAGACATCAAGGGAGAGATTGATAGCAATACAGTCATAGTAGGGTACTTTAATACCCCACTGACACCACTGGATAAATCCTCTAAACAAAAAATCAGCAAAGAAACAACAATCCTAAATGACTCACTAGATCAGATGGACTTAGTTGACATCTTCAGAATATTTCACCCCAAAGCTACAGAATATGCATTCTTCTCCAGTGCTCATGGGATATTTTCAAAGATAGACCATATATTAGGACACAGGCAAAGTCTCTTCAAATTCAAGAGAATAGAAATCATAACAAGCATCTTCTCAGACCACAATGGCATAAAACTGGAAATCAACTACAATAAGAATATTAAAAAAAGATCAAACTCGTGGAGGCTAAATAGCATGTTATTGAACAATGAATGGGTTACTAGAGAGATCAAAGAAGAAATAAAAAACTTTCTGGAAATAAATGACAATGAAAACACAACAATCCAAAATCTATGGGATACAATGAAAGTAGTCCTGAGAGGGAAGATCAAAGCTCTACAGGCTCACCTCAAAAAACAAGAGAAACTGGTAATAAATGACCTAACTCTACAACTCAAAGAGTTAGAAAGAGAGAAGCAAGAAAAACCCACAGTATCCAGAAGGAAGGAAATAATAAAGATCAGAGCAGAAATAAATGATATAGAGACCAAAAAACAATACAAAACATCGACGAAACCAAAGAGCTGGTTGTTTGAAAGAATTAACCAGATTGACAAACCCCTCGCCAGACTCACCAAGAAACGAAGAGAGAGGACCCAAATAAACAAAATCAGAAATGAAAGAGGCAAAATAACAACTGACCCTACCGATATACAAAGGATTGTCAGAAAATACTACGAACAGCTCTAATCCAACAAAGTGGACAACCTCAAGGAAATGGAAACATTCCTAGAAAAATACAAGCTTCCAAAACTCAATCAGGAAGAATCAAAAAACCTGAATAGGCCCATAACTACTGATGAAATTGAAACAGTCATCCAAATACTTCCTGTAAACAGAAGCCCTGGACCAGATGGCTGCACAGGGGAGTTTTATCAAACTTTCAAAGAAGAACTAAGGCCAATCCTTCTTAGACTATGCCAAAAAATTCAAAACGAAGGCACACTTCCAAGCTCTTTCTATGAAGCCAGCATTAGCCTAATACCAAAACCAGATAAAGAAACCACAAAGAAAGAGAATTACAGGCCAATATCCCTGATGAACATAGATGCTAAAATCCTCAAAAAATTCTAGCAAACCGGATCCAGCATCACATTAGAAAGATCATACACCATCTCCAAGTGGGATTTATTCCAGGAATGCAAGGCTGGTACAATATCTGCAAATCAATAAACGTGATACATCACATAAACAAATTGAGAGACAAAAACCACATAATCATATTGATTGATGCAGAAGAGGCATTTGACAAAATCCAACACCCTTTCTTGATAAAAACTCTCAGCAAAATGAGAATAGAAGGATTATACCTCAACTTAATAAAAGCCTTATATGACAAACCCACAGCCAACATCATACTCAATGGACAAAAACTAAAATCAATCCCCTTAAAAACAGGGACAAGACAGGGATGCCAACTTTTACCACTCCTGTTCAACATAGTACTGGAAGTGCTAGCCAATGCGATCAGGCAAGAAGAAGAAATAAAAGGCATCCAAATTGGAAAAGAAGAAGTAAGATTGTCATTATTCGCAGATGACATGATACTGTATTTAGGAAACCCTAAAAACTCCATCCAAAAATTATTAGACCTAATAAATGAATATGGCAATGTAGCAGGATACAAAATTAACACCAAGAAATCTATGTCATTTTTATATGCCAATAGTGAACTTACAGAAAAAGAAATTAAAAAAGCAATCCCATTTACCATTTCACCAAAAAAATTAAGATACCTTGGAATAAACTTAACCAAGGATATAAAAGACCTATACTCAGAAAACTATAGTACACTGAAAAAAGAGGTAGAGGAAGACATAAACAGATGGAAGAAGATCCCTTGTTCATGGATTGGTAGAATCAATATCATTAAAATGTCCATACTACCAAAAGCAATCTATAAATTCAACACACTTTCCATTAAAATACCAACAGCATATTTTACAGACTTAGAATGAACTATCCAAAAATTCATCTGGAATAAAAAAAGACCCCGAATAGCTAAAGCGATCCTGAGAAAAAAGAACAAAGTAGGTGGGATCTCCATACCAGATATCAAGCTATATTACAAAGCAACTGTTCTTAAAACAGCTTGGTATTGGCACAGAACAGGGATATAGATCAATGGAATAGAATAGAGAATCCAGAAATTGACCCAAACCACTATGCCTAATTAATATTCGATAAAGGAGGCAAAAGCATACAATGGAGTCAAGACAGTCTCTTCAATAAATGGTGTTGGGAAAATTGGACAGATACATGCAAAAAGATGAAAGTGGACCACCAACTCACACCATACACAAAAATAAACTCAAAATGGATAAAAGACTTAAACATAAGAAGGGAAACCATAAAAATACTAGAGGAATACACAGGCAGCGAAATTGCAAACTTGTGCCAAAGAAAGTTCTTCACTGATACTGATCCTGGGGCAATGGAAGCCAAAGAGAAAATAAACAAATGGGTCTACATCAAAATAAAAAGCTTTTGCACAGCAAATGAAACCATCAACAAAATAACAAGAAAGCTCACTGTATGGGAGAACATATATGCCAATGATATCACCAATAAGGGTTTAAAGCCAACATTTACAGGGAACTCAAACAACTTAACAAAAGGAAGACAAACAGTCCTATTAAAAAATGAGCAATGGACCTAAGTAGACACTTTTCAAAAGAAGACATACAGAAGGCAGAAAGACATATGAAAACATGCTCAAAGTCATTAATTATACGAGAAATGCAAGTCAAAACAACAATGCGGTATCATCTCACACCGGCCAAAATGGCTATCATCAACAAATCAACAAAGGACAAGTGCTGGAGAGGATGTGGAGAAAAAGGAACCCTCCTGCACTGCTGGTGGGAATGCAGACTGGTGCAGCCACTATGAAAGACAGTTTGGAGTTTCCTCAAAAAATTAAAAATGGAACTCCCATTTGACCCTGTGATCCCACTTCTGGGAATATATCCCAAGAAACCAGAAACACCAATCAGAAAGGATATATGCATCCCTATGTTCATAGCAGCACAATTCACCATAGCTAAGATTTGGAAACAGCCTAAGTGCCCATCAGCAGATGAATGGATTAGAAAACTGTGGTACAGGTTAGGGAGGAAGGCGGGGGGAAGGGCAAGGGGAAAAAATAGAGATCTATCTATCATCTGTTGTAATACTTATCTATCACTTGTAATACTTTAAGCAATGAAATAAAATAAATAAATAAATAAATAAATAAATAAATAAATAAATAAAATAGGAAAAAAAAAGAAAACTGTGGTACATCTACACAATGGAATACTATGCTGCTGTTAAAAAAATGAATTCTTGCCATTTGCAACAACATGGGTGGAACTGGAGAGCATTGTGCTAAGTGAAATAAGCCATGCAATGAAAGAAAAATACCACATGGTCTCACTTATTTATGGATAATAAAGACCATTACAAATTGATAAACATAGACAAATACAGAGACAGAACAATTTTGAACGGACTGTCATCCTACAGTGGGAAGGCTGGGGAGGGTTGAGGGGGAATTAAGGGAGCAGCTGAAAGACTGGCACACATGCATATGAGCATAATCAATGGACACAAGAAACAGGGGTGGGGGGTTGCGGAGGAGGGGGGAAAGGGCAAGGGGTAAAAATGGAGACCTACCTATCACTTGTTGTAATACTTTAAGCAAAAATAAAAAAAATTAAAAAAAAAGAATTCCAGAACCTAAAAAAAAAAGAGAGAAATATTAAAAACAAGTTATATAAATGACACCGGCTAGTAAGTCAGGATGAGCAGAATAGAGAAACTGACATAGTAAAACAGCAGTTTGCAGACCTTTAGAAAAACCTTATCTTCCCTAAACCAAGGGCACTTAAGAGTAAGTGGTTTGAGGATCAAAATTTTGTTATATTAGATTATAGCTCTCCAAGCTAATGTCTCTTTCCTTCCACCAGACCACTTATTTTAATTCTTGTTCATTTTTGCCTGAGTAATATTAAATTTATAAAGTAATTTCTGTTCACCAGGTTACAAACCCTACTTGTACTCAAGAAATACCAATGCTAGACACCATAATTACCTCCTTTTGTGCCCAGGTCTCATTGTTGTTTTGACCTTCAGAGCAAGGATGATGGGCCAGAAAGCTCTGGATGCTGGCAGGGGGCAAAACTAGGAAAATAAGAACCTAACCCCCAGTGTAACCTACTCTCCCCTAGAAAATAACTAATCAGGCAACTAAGACCTCTGATCTTTTCCTCCATAAAGATAACATCTAGGCCTCAGTGTTTTTTTTTCAGCTTCAGGCCTAGAAAAGCAGTAAAACCAGACAAGAGATGCTGTGGCAGCCTCAGGACCAGCTTTTACTTCCCAAGTCACTCAATAGGACTGCTTTCAAGCCTTCACTAACAGGTCTCTTGTGGAAATTATGTTGCTGTACCCCTCATCCAGCTCAGTACTATCAAAGTCCATTCCCCTGTGATTTCCACATTTTCCCTCAGCAGGAAGTAATTACAGAAGATATGACCTTCATAAAACAAAAAGGCTGGAATATTAGGTCTGATCATATAATTGAATCGATACCACCTCCCCTGGAAACTGACCTTTAGATTATTTTACAATGGGCATTCCACTTATTTAGACCACATTCCAATTATTAAGACCATTATCTCTCTCCTCCAGATTTTCCCAGAATCTGGACCTGCAAAGAGAATTCTCTGCCCAGAAAAAGCCTGCCTAGAGTTCCTTAAAATCCTCCAACTCCCTGTCTTTGGGGGCTGGCACCATTTTGGGGATCAGCCCATCTGGTATCCAAATGACCTAATGAATTCATAATATTTCACTCCTTTTTGGCCTCATGCATTCCTTCTTCATCAACTGTAACATCTAACAGTAAAAAAATTTTAATTTGGAAAAAATTATATGGTTAGTAATAGAGGACATGAGATAGGAAGATGCATTTCTGAAGGAAAAAGAAAATAAAGTTGTTCTAAAGCTAAATGAAATAAGATTTTTGAAATTATAGTAGGGTTGTAAAGCAAATCTTAGAAGGAAATTATGGGTTAACTGAATAATTTAATTAGACAAGTGAATCTAAAGTAAACTATATGAATTTATTTACTCCTTTAAAGGAGAAAACATTTTTCCTGTATCTGCCAGAGAAGCAAAATATTATATTGTGTTGTTTTAATTAGTACTTCGTTACTTTAAAAAAAGTGATCTTAATTGTGGAATTGAAGTTTTGCTAGCCTATGTTTGTGTTTAATGCCCTTTTATCACTTTGAATGAATAAATAGTTTAATACTGTTGGGTGTCCCTCAGCACAGCCAACACCCTCTCCACTCTGGGGTCCCTTGGGGGATGTCTGACATCTCTCCCACAATCTGGGACTGTTGGCTTCCAACCACTCACCTTCCTGCCTGCCTGATTGTCCATAATCACTTCTGCCTGCCAGCCTGATTATCCTTTAACTACTCCCCTGCCAGCTGGATCAATGCCTAACTGCTCCTCTGCTGGCCCAATTGACCCCAACTGCCCTACCCTGCATGGCTGGTCACCCACAACTGCACTCCCCTGTAGGCCTGGTTCCCTCCCCCAACTGCCCTCTCCTGCAGGCCTGATCACCCTCAACTGCCCTCCCCTGCAGGTTGCCCTTAACTGCCCTTCCCTGCTGGCCTGAGCTTCCACAACTGCCCTCCCCTGCTGGCCATCTTGTGGTGGCCATCTTATAACCACATGGGGGTGGCCATTTTGTGCAAGGGTGTAACAGTTAATTTGCATATTACCTCTTTATCCTATATACTAGGGGCCCGGTGCACAAAAATTTGTGCACTCGGGGTGGAGGGAGTCCCTCAGCCCGGCCTGTGCCCTCTCACAGTCTGGGACCCCTCAGTGGATGTCCTATGATGGCCCCAGTAAGCCAGGTGCCTTTTGTGTGTGTGTGTGTGTGTGTGTATGTGTGTGTGTCATCACTGGGGACCTGCCCCCAGCCGCATCTGAGGCTCGGAGCAGTCCTCCTGTGTGTGTCTACCTGCCGGGGGCCTGCCCCCAGGCACACCGTGGAGGCTTGGAGCAGGCACCCCCTCTATGTTGATCTCTCAGACTCTTGCTCTCCCCAGCATGTTGTTCTCTTTTTTGAGCTGTGACCAGGGCTGGGTGCTGCCTGCCTCCCAAGCTTGCCTACTGCCCATCTTCCTCCAGCCACCAGAAAGCAGGGAAAACCCCGCCTCGTGGTCAGGCCAGCCTTTTCCTGCTCCCTGATCCCCGGAAGGGACCTGGGAAGCCGCCAAGCAGGCCAACTCTTTCCCACTCACCCGTCCCCTGCTGCCTTCCTTTCCCACTTCCCGGTGCCACCCAGGGGTCTGGGGAGCTGCCAAGCAGGACCCCGGCCCCTGCAGCCTTGCTTTCCCGCTCCACGATGCCCTGCAAAGGGCCTGGGCAGCCACCAAGCAGGCCACCGGCCCCTTGCCTCCTCTTACCCGCTTCCCGGTGCCCTCCAACCCTGCTGCCTGTTTCCCATCACGGGTCCTGGGTCCTGTGCTGTCCCGCCCTGCAGCCGCTCTGTGCACTGGGAGGTCCCTCAGCCCGGCCTGTGCCCTCTCGCAGTCTGGGAGCCCTCGGGGGATGCCCACCTGCTGGCGTGCCTGACCAGCCTGGGTGAGGGGCTTTAAGGCTGCCCACAGCTCCCATTGCCCAACGTCCCAGCAAGGCTGGCTGGAC
>PVJC01052398.1:0-11160 GCA_004026665.1 Murina feae
TATGATTCCAGAGCTTGTGCTGAGAACCATCACAACACCTACCATCTTACCCTCCTGAGGTCCCCCCCTCAAAAGAACAATCATCCATTTTCTCCACTGTCTTCTATACAGATGAACATGTATCTGTGATGCTGTATTTCATGCATTCATCCACAGAGTGCACTGGAGGAGTCAAGATGTGAATTGCTTACTTATGTGGCTGTGGTCCACAATGAAGTGTCTGACATATGCTAGGTGCCCAATAGATGTTAACAATAGAACCAAAGAGAAAAAGGAACAGTTGAACTCACAGGAAATAGATCTAGAAAGAATATTATGTCAGTCTCTAAGAAAATGAGTTTCCTTCCTCTCTGATCAGAGATATCCGGGTATGAATTCCCTAATCTGGGAAAAGATGAAAGTGAGGACATTTAAATGTCTATTTCCATTCTTGATGCTACATTGCTAAAATCCAGGAATAGCTTTTAGAATACACATGGAAGCCCAACCAGCGTGGTTCAGTGGTTGAGCATCAACCTATGAACCAGGAGGTCATGGTTCAATTCCCATCAGAGCACACGCCCAGGTTGCAGGCTCGATCCCAGTAGGAGGCAGCCAATCAATAATTCGCTCTCAACATTGATGTTTCTATCTCTCTCTCCCTTGGCCCTCCTCTCTAAAATTTTATATATATATATAAATTAAATTAAAATATATATGGAAGAATAAAGTTATCAATGTGAATATTTGTTTGCCATGTTATATCCTATCTGACTACTAGTATATACTTTTATCCCCAGATCTTCTATTCTACAGGGTGGGGCAAAAGTAGGTTATGAGTACATAAAAACACAGAATTTATTCTTATATTATTATTTATCAATCATTTTATTATTTTCCGTATGAACAACTATAAGCCTACTTTTGCCCCATTCTGTATATTTTCAGTGACATGCCACAGCCATTCATCACTGCTAAAACTTCTCCACTCAGAATTCATCTACATAAAGCTGTACTTGGGTTTAATGGAAATTTAATGAAAATGTGTAGGTTCATTTATTTCATACGAAATCATATGATGGCTGTACTTTTCTAGTTCAGTGTCATACATAAACATCTTCAAGCTTGGCCATGCATTACAAATAGGAGAACTATCTCCTGCTTTCACATTTATCATACTTGTTTAAGGCACAATGGCTCTGTTTTTGATTCTTCCCAAGTTAGCCTGCAGAATGTTGGAGCATCATCATCAATAATGTCATCTCATGCCCCTTCCATCCATAATTATCCCCTTCCCCGTGGCCATGGGTTTTAATGCAAAAGATGGCTGGATGGTTAATATTAATGCTAAGAAATTTGAAACATTTCCAGCAGGGCATACTCTTAGCACTGTTTCCTGTCTGGACCGCTTGCTCTGGGCTTGGCGTGGGATCTCACTTTGGAGCTGTGTCCTGACATTACAACTATTGCACTAGGCACTGAAAGCTCACATTTTCATCTCTGAGAAGCCTCAGGTGACAATCAGGCTTAAATTCTGTGATTTTAGTGCATGTGATCATCTGATAATTCTACAAGGACGCCTTGAACACCAATAATACACTAAGTCTTGTGTTCAGTTCCCGGGATACAAAGATCGTCAGGAATTCAGATCTCTGTGGGGGAGGGAAAGAATCATGCTACTCAGAATAAAATAATAATAACAGCAGCCCAGCCTGCGTGGCTTAGTGGCTGAGCATTGACCTGTGAACCAGGAGGTCACGATTTGACTCCCCATCAGGGCACATGCCCGGGCTGCAGGCTTGATCCTCAGTATGGAGTGTGGAGGGAACAGCGGATAAATGATTCTCTCTCATCATTTATGTTTCTGTATCTCTCTACCTCTCCTTTGTTCTCTGAAATACATATATATATATATATATATATATATATATATATATATATATATATATATATATATATTAGGGCCTGGTGCACAAAAATTTGTGCACTCAAGGGGGGGTCCCTCAGCCTGGCCTGTGCCCTCTCACAGTCTGGGACCCCTCGGGGGATGTCTACCTGCTGGTGTACCTGGCCAGCATGGGTGAGGGGCTGATGGCTGTTTGCAGGCTGGCCAAGCCCCAGTGGGGACCCTCACCCCATGGAGGTGTGGCCAGCCTGGGTGAGGGGCTGAGGGCCGTTTTCAGGCTGCCCACAGCTCCCATTGACCCAACATCCCAGTGAGCCTGGCTGGAATCAGGTCTCTGGGGTTTATTTACCTCCTATAATTGAAACTTTGTTGCTTTGAGCTGAGGCTTAGGCAGGCAAGGAAGCCTCCTGTTTGCTCTAGCTCCGTGGCTGCCGGCCTCCATCTTGGCTGGGTTAATTTGCATACAGCCACTCTAATTGGCTGGTGGACGTGGCTTAGGTGTCTCAGAGTGATGACTAATTTGCATATTACTATTTTATTAGATTATATATGTATATGTGTGTGTATATATGTTTTCATTATTTAAACTTTTTTTTAAATTTTAAGTGAGACATTACCAATCTATATATCTTTCCATTCCTAAGTGGTATGATCAAATACACAAAAAAAGCATGCTTCATTAAATGATGTCTTTGATGTGACAGGGCCACTCAAGCTATGTTATGATTAACTGAAGAACTTGTATGCATATATACATAATCCATGGATACAGACAATGCAGTGAAGGCCTGGGTTGTGTTTGGAGAGGGGGGAGGTATAAACAGGAGAGGGATGAAGGGGGCAGTTGTAATACTTTCAATAATATGATAAATTTTTAAAAAAAGCATAAATTAGGAATTTCGATGAGGGTGACCTTTAGGGTTTTGTTTTCTTTTGTTTTGTTTTGTTTTCTTGCCTTTCAATACCTAGAGACCACTTTTCTTAACTAGACAAAATTGTAGCCAGAAAACTCTCAGTGGTCTGTGGAGAAAGGAATGATACAGTACCAACTCTTACTTTAGTTGCTATTTTAAATCTGGACCCTATTTTACCAGGACCAAGAAATGGGCTATGTTTATTGTTCTGGAATAAAAGGTTCACTCAGTCCTCAATACACATTTGAAGCCCAAGGCAAGTGTCTCCAAAGGTCTGTGAGTGATGAATCCAGAATTCCAAAGGTCAAGGCAGGGCTCTCAACTCACATTCCTTTTGGCATAAGAGAAATAAGCTAGTTTCAAACATGTTTCCAGAGAGCACTGACAAATAGGCAATAGAGTTGTGGTGTTTGCAAAGGTCAAGGATATAATGTGCCAATTACAAGGAATGTTATTCCTGTTCTCAAATTGACCGTGTGTCTTAGCAATAGTTGGTTAACTTGCATCTAAAGATTATATGCATTTGAATTTAATGAAATTATATTTCTGATTTGAAAATACATATGTGTATATGTACAATTATGTGAATTCCCCCCCGCCCCCAATTTTACTTACTTTAAACAGGGATCACCTGGGCAAATATTCCATGGTAATACAATTTTTACTTTTACTATTCACACTTCTTTTTCTTACTTTAAACATTCCTCTTTGCTCTTGGTTCTGCATAATCCCAATTTAACTCAGCATTGTTTTTAAGAAGTCTTTGCTAATCACCGCCGTGGATTACAAAATGATCCATTACCACCCTTTGGTGTAGTTAGTATCCCTTGTGTACGATAGTCCTGCTTTTTGACGGTTTCATTTTCCAAGGTTTCAGCTACCTGCAGTGAAGCGTGGTCCTGAAATGTTACATGGAAAATTCCAGAAACAAACAACTTTAAGTCCTAAATGGCACAGTTCTGTGTAGTGTAATGAAGTCCTGTGTTGCTGAGTCCCTTCCAGGACGTGAATCGCCCCTTTGTCTGGCGTATCCACACTCTCTGTATATGCAGCCGGTCCTTAGTCAGTAGTCATGTTGGTTATCAGAACGACTGTAGCAGTGTCACAGCTCTTACGTTCAAGTCGCCCTTCCTCGGCTTAATAAAGGTCCCCAAGTGCAAGGGTAGCGACGCTGGTCATTTGGATATGCCAAAGAGAAGCTGTAAGGTGCTTCCTTTACATGAAATGGTTAAAGTTCTTAACACATTGCAGGCAGATCACAAGAATTCTCATGTTTTGTGTTACTACACAGTGTTTTACAAAGTAGCATACTTTAAAAAGATATTAGCTTGTAAGGACATGTAATGAATAACTTCAAAATGCAACAGGTATTTAATTTTAAAGTGTGCCTTTAACATTTATATAAAATGTTTTTGGGTTTTGTTTTGTTTGTTTTGTATTTGTTCAATGGAAACTTATCTGGCCACTGGGTAAAGCTAGCAGCAAAACTACTGATCCACAATGTGTTAATAAGGGAAGAAAAAAATATCTACGGTATATAGGATCAATGGTAAGAACAAATATTCTATCTGTGAAATTGCCTACTTTAGAAGTTACACTTTATCATAGGGTAAGGTGACCAGATTTTAACATATGTCTCTTCCCAAAAATTGGGACTTTTTTTAAAATGCTGTGGGACATGGGACAAATTGTTAAAAATTGGTGGTCACCTTACAAAGGGATGCTGGTATAAGAAAAAGCATAGTACCCGTAGGGTTTGCTGCTGTTCATTGTTTTAGTCCTCCATTGTGGGTCTTAGAACAAATCCCTTGCCAAAAAGAGGGAGATACTCTGTATTTGTTATGGAACACTAACCTCTTGATGGTTATTTGGTTCATTAATATAGGACCCACTGTTGGAACCAGAGATTGCGGGCCATTCAGTGTCTGAGTCTCAGCCTTTGTCGCCATTGGACTTGGAGGAGTGGTAGCAGGAAGAGATAGAGGGAAGGTGGAGTGTGGGCACAATACATGCCATTACCCAGGGCAATCAAGAGTCGTAGTGAGCACAATCTTTCTTATCAGTTTTAGAGCTGACCGAGCAGGTTCCTTAATGAAAGAGGTAGATTTATAAATAGAACATTTGCAATGTGCAATTACCATATACATATGGTGGGCATGCATTTGTGTATCTCAGAAGTAAGGTTCCCGTATTTACATCAGCATGTTCAAGCTTACCACAGATGAAAATACATTTTTTAAAAAAAATAATAAGATGAAAACATAACATGGAAACAATGACAGGGCTCCATACATGAGGAGAAGTCTGGAACAAAGTTGTGAAAATGGAAAACCCACCTAGCCGGTCACTTAGCTAAATACAAGTTGCACAGGAGAGTTCCTGTACATTTGTAATTACAGAATCCCCGTGAGTTTAAACGCCTACAATTTGACCCCCAGCTTGCTGCTGTCCACTGTGTAGTTTCAAAGCTGATTAGCAGTACAAATGGTGTATCCACCCGATAAAATAAACGAACTCATCTTGAGAAACTTGGTTGCTGCCTTAGTGTGGGGAGTGTTTTCAACTTAGCGTCCCCTCTGTGCAGTCTACTGGGCGGCCCTGAGAGCAGCATCCTCCACTTAGCCATCCAGTATCGCAGCAAGGTGTTCCATAGGGTTGTTAGTTCCTAACACCCCCTTCATGTAGGTCACAGAAGCGCAACTACTGAGTGTAAAGATTCAGTGACACTAACTCTACCAACTCGCAACTCTTCGGAAGGCAAGGACTCCATTTATCAATGACGTTGCACATGGAGCTCAGGTATTCCGGTACGGTTCAGTCCTGGGTATTGAGGGTATGCAGAGCAATGCATTTCAAATATTTTAAAATAGCCTAACCCTCCTGTCAAGCAGTGTCTCAGGTACACACAGTTAAAGCGGATAAATGTGAAGCTTCGGCATTGTGCTGCGGGCCATGCAGGTCCACGTGGCCCCATGTGCTCCATCTCCGGAGGCATTTCCCGAGGCATCATCACAAACCCTGCTCCTGGCGTAGACAGAGCTGTGCCATGTATTTATGTATAGGTAGTGCCTGTGACTTCACGTGTGCCTGTGTGTGTGTTTAATAAGAACTAAATGCATGGAGAAATAAAATGATGCTCGTTGAACCAAGACCTACATCTACGCTCCCTAGACGTAGGCCCGTACCTTGCATGCCTACTATTGTCAGTTAACAGACATACTTCTAGTTAACGTACATCTTACCCTGACTCCATGGGGTAGTCTTATTTCAGTGGTGATGTAGAAACGGAAGCTAAGAGAAGTAGAGTTATTTGCCTGATGTCGCATGATGTTTAAATCTTAAAGCCTGTGCTGAGATTGAGAGAACTAAGTGACTTCCAGATCCGTGTTCTGTCTACTGTACCATGATGTTGAATGGCAAGGCAAGACTAACCAGGGGAGCCTGCTGTCCACGGGTGGTAGCTCATGCAGTGCCTTCTAACGTAATGCGTCTGTTGTTTCTCCCTCTTTATCCTTGAAATTATCATGGAAGGTATTAATGGCAGAGTTCAATGGCAGTAATTAGCCTTTAGAAATAAAAAGTACATAATACCTTAAATGAGACCTTTGGAGCCATCTTCCTGTCCCAAACCACAGCATTATCTCGGCACCCCCTAGATGCCAATCTCCAGTGTGTATCTACATATAATAGTCATTACTATTTAACGAGGCTTATGTAGGCTCACAAAAGAAATAATGAACCCCATTGAATCCAAATTATGAATCCTTGAATAGTTCTTCCTTGTGAATGAGCGCACTGCATCCCAGAGGTTCCTGTTGCATAGCCAACGATTGTTTAAATGCTGGGTCATCTGTGGGCATCTGCTCCATCTGTCAGGTGTCACAGAAACCTAGGGACATAACAATGTCCTACCACCTAGCGACGTTCATCTGTTTCGTGAATTCATGAGTTGACTCTTTAGGAGGAATAACTCACAAGGACACAGATCAGAGTGTGACTTTGGAAGGTGTTACAAAGACAGGAAGCAAAGCTGTCTATAAGTAGGTCAGGGACTTTGGAAAGGACTGCGAGGGATTGGAAATGGGTGGGCTGCTGTCAGGCATCCTTGGTCCAATACCTGTTCATCTGTTGTCTCGTGATGTCAGTAAGCTGCCCATGGACCGGTTCTCAACAGGGTTCCTTCTGTTTCCTTGTCCCCAGATTTAGAACATAGATTTTTTTTTCCCACTTCCAAGGAGTTACCAACAAACTGCAGGAGAAAAATATAGAATAGTTGTTTATTTGAAATGGAGAAAAAGAATAATTTTGAAGAAATGTACACACACACACACACACACACACACACAGAGCTTTGGTGTCCAGGATCAAAACTACATGGTTCTGCTTTTCATTAACTTACTTGGCCTGGTGCATGAAATCCGTGCACTCTGGGTGGGGCGGGGCATCTCTCAGCTCGGCCTGCGCCCTCTCACGGTCTGGGAGCCCCTGGGGGATGTCCAACTGACAGCTTAGGCTGTTCCCCACAGGGAGTGGGCCTAAGCTTTCAGTCAGAGAAGCCTTAGCACTGCTGCAGAGGCAGAAGAGGCTCCCACCACTGCCACTGCACTTGCCAGCTGTGAGCCCAGCTTCTGGCTGGGCAGTGCTCTCCCTGTGGGAGTACACTGACCACCAGAGGGAAGCTCCTGCATTGAGCATCTTCCCCTTGGTGGTCATTATGGGTCATTCTGGCTCTCCAGCATACCCCGAGGATTCCCAGATTATGAGAAGGTGCAGGCCAGGTCGAGGGACCCCACAGGTGCACAATCAGGGCAGGTAGGGACATGGGAGGTTGGCCAGCCAGGGAGGGGCTGTGGGAGGGCTTTAAGGCATGTCTGGCCCATCTTGCTCAGTTCTGATCAGCCAGACCCCAGCAGCAAGCTAACCTAATGGTCGAAGCATCTGCCCCCTGATGATCAGTGCACATCATAGCACCTGGTTGACCAGTTGACTGTCTACTCCTTGGTGGTCAGTGCATGTCATAGCAAGCAGTTGAGGTGGCCTTAGCATATTATTAGCATCTTACGCTTTGATTGGTTGAATGGCCAACTGGATAACCAGACACTTAGTATATTAGGCTTTTATTATATAGGATGTGCCTTGAACCGGTTACTTAACTATTGTGTGCCCCACATTCCTCAGTGATAAAATGAGAATAAGGACCTGAAACTGTATTATCATGTTAACCAATGTCACATCCAAAACATTTAATATTAAAAAATTTAAAAATGAAAAGAAGGAAAATGGCCTTGGTGTGTGAGGATGAAGTGCATTTCATTAACTAAACCAGCACATAGCACTGGGTAGTTCTATAGGTTTCCAGCTTTCTTTCTCCTCCATCTCTTTCTCTTTCTCTTTCAACTTTTTCTGCTAACGCCTGACCTGATCTCATGCAAGTCATCATTGAAAGAATATTGTTAGAGTGTTTTTTCCCCTTTGTTTACCCCTTCCCCCAACTCAAATGAATATTTTGAAAGTCATATCATTTATAGGGTAAACACTTACTTACTGTAAATCTTAATTTTAACATTTCAGGGCATACATTTTCTCTAAGGAATGGTACGCTGTGCTTTAGCGGACATATGACCCTAATTTAAATGCCCCTTGAAATTCCTGTTACATGATGCTTTGAAATAAGTGTGACTTCTCTATATTTACACACGATGCAGGAATTATTTCCTAACACACACAAATGGAGAAAAATAAAAACAAAAGTAACCTAACATCACATTATCTTTCTCTAAATCCATCTAAAAGCACATCTCTAACAAGTAGAAATAATTATTCTCCCCCAATTGGAAAAAGGTGGCCTTGTGCTTTTGAGCTATTATTACCTACAATAATGCATCATTCCTTTGGCTGGGATAAAGAAAAACAGTGAGTATCCTGATTTCCACGAGCTGCTCGAAGTTCTATTCAAATAGCAATAAAAGTTTTTGGGTTTTTTTTTTTTTTTTTGCATTTTGCCTTGTGATTTAATCAGCCTGGCCATGTCTGATAGGCATTTGACCGTGTTGCCACCCCAGGATCTCACCGTCTGAATTGGGCAGTAGCATTTTTCAATTAGAATGAGCGTGGCTCCGTGGATGGCCCCGGCAATTTCTCTCACACTCGTAATGTAATTATGTACGTACCTCGATGTGTGAGACTATAAACATATGCTATATATTTGAACAAGAGTGCTGTCAACACTTTATTTTCGAAGTGTGTTCATTATGACTGAATAATAATGTGGATGATAAACAGAGCAGTATCCCTGGCCTGGGTGATGTTTACATTACCCTGTGCCTCTCATTCTCATTCTCAGAATGAATTTTCAAGTGAAGAACAATTAGCAACTCTATGGAAATTGTATAGTCAGAGTGCCTTACAAATCAACCCCAGCGGGACAGCTAATAGCTCTTTATGCTCAATGCTGTCTTTGCCAAAACAGGCAAAGATGTCAAAAATAGAAGGTTGAATTTTAGTTGAAGTTATAGCAACTGAAATAACTATGTGCCTGGATAAGAATATTTTTAAGTATTGATAGGTCTTTATTTAAAAAGAAAAAAAGACTAATAAGCATTTACCCTGATTATATTGTTGTATCAATCACCAAGATCCTGTGTGTGTATGAGTGCAATTTTTGACTATGATTCTCTTTAACCTTCACATGAGCACACAATGATGATGCCTGGGGCAGATTAGTATTTTCAGCAACTTTCAGTAGCGAGAGTAGAAATTAGGGGTGGGGAAGGGTCTTTGTCATCGAATATCCCAGGCATCCTGGATCTGGGTAAGCAAGTAACTGTGGCTTGATATTTAAGTCTATAAGAACAGCCTTCCTGCTTGTGTGGAAACCTGCTCTGTCCCTTACAAGAGCATGGGATGAGAAGCTGTGTGCTGGGCACACAGTGGAAGCACTCTAAATATTTGTTGACTAGATTGCACATTGATCAATATAGACAAACATGAATGACTACATTTCTACATAAATTGTTTTTTAAGAGAAGAGTTTACTCTTTAAAAAAATAGTTTTATTGATTTCAGAGAGGAAGGATGAGGGAGAAAGATAGAAACATCAATG
The DNA here is from genome assembly GCA_004026665.1 of Murina feae. Lineage (NCBI taxonomy): Eukaryota > Metazoa > Chordata > Mammalia > Chiroptera > Vespertilionidae > Murina > Murina feae. Next base: position 9,902 of record PVJC01052398.1, read on the forward strand.
ATGAGAGAGAATTGTTGATCAGCTGTCTCCTGGCACACCTCACGCTGGGGAATTGAGCCTGCAACCTGGGCATGTGCCCTGACTGGGAATTGAACCATGACCTGGTTCATAGGTTGATGCTCAACCACTGAACCATGCCTGCTGGACTCAAATTAAATGCCATAGGAATTAGGATATGAATGCTTGATTGATTATTCCTAACAGAAACAATTGGAACCATTTACCGTTATCAAATAAAACTTTTTCCTGAAGAATAATTTAGCATTTAAAAAATCCCAGCAATATTTTTTTTTTTGATATTTAAGTGAATAATTCTCAAAACATGGCGGCTGAGCCAAAAATATGAGTGTCACCTGGAGACTTTGACATGCAGTTGTTTGGACTCCACCCCCAAATTGTTAGTTGGGCCCAGAAATCTGCTTTTACACGTGATTCTGAGGGCCATTAATTTGACACTGCGCCAAGCACACATAGGAATCTGGGTGCGTACCTTTTCCCTCTAGTCATCTTGCATGATTTCCAGGGCTTTATAATACCCTGAGATACTATTTACCTGCGATTTGAGATGAATGCCCAGCATCTCAGAAGAATGGCTTTCATGTGCAAATTATTAAGTTGGCTTCAAAGGAGGACATTTGGGGGGGACAACTTGAATATGCTAGCTTTGTGCTCCTGTTTGACACACGGCATCGCATTTAATATTTACAAAGTTTCAGAGGAAAGGCGTTCATTTCCCCATTTGTAAAAATGGCCTCAAGTAGAAACCAGATGCATTTGACTTGATCCTGTCTATACATAGAAACATCCGAACCTGGGTTTTGTGGAGCGAACCCTGTAATTTTTTTTTTTTTCCAGAACAGCAGCTAAAGTTTACAGTATTGAAATTACGGTAGTTTTTAAAAACAAACTTTATTATGGTATAAATTGGATTAAATGTAGATAAGGGGTTCTCAAAAGTTTTGGTCACAGGATATCTTTATATCTTTAAAATTTATTAAGAGGTAAAACTTCTAGTTCTAAAGTTACATAGTGCATTATACATCCATGACTTATTTTATAGTCAAACCAATGTGAGCGCAGAAGAGAAGGGACATGACTTTGGCCTCCTGATGCCCTGCAAGGTGCTCAGAAGTTCCCAGAGGTCTCTGGACCCAGACTTGCAGAACTGCTGCTCAAAACTTCTGTTTCTCCCAGGTCCCAGTACTGACCAGGGTGGTTCCTATAGACCAGGGGTGGGGAACCTTTTTACTGCCAAGGGC
>PVJC01052399.1:0-11142 GCA_004026665.1 Murina feae
CTGATTCTATTCTATTCACCAGTTTATTCTGTTCATCAGATTTTTTATTCACTTGATTTTTAGGTTCACTTGGTAGATATGTGTTTGCTGTTCATAATTTTTATCTTTACTTTTTCTTCTTTCTCTTTTCAAAGGATACCTTTCAGCATTTCATATAATACTGGTTGGGTGGTGATGAACTCCTTTAGCTTTTTCTTGTCTGTGAAGCTCTTTGTCTGACCTTCCATTCTGAATGATAGCTTTGCTGGGTAAAGTAATTTTGGTTGTAGGTTCTTGCTATTTATCACTTTGAATATTTCTTGCCACTCCCTTCTGGCCTGCAAAGTTTCTGTTGAGAAATCAGCTGACAGTCCTATGGGTGCCCCCTTGTAAGTAACTGACTGCTTTTCTCTTCCAGCTTTTAAGATTCTCTCCTTGTCTTTTGTTCTTGGCATTTTAATTATGATGTGTCTTGGTGTGGTCCTCTTTGGATTCCTATTGTTTGGAATTCTCTGCACTTTGCAAATCCACTTCTTTTACCAGGTAGGGGAAGTTTTCTGTCATTATCCCTTCAAATAGGTTTTCAATATCTTGCTCTCTCTCTTCTTCTGGCACCCCTAAAATTCTGATGTTGGTACGCTTGAAGTTGTCCCAGAGGCTCCTTGCACTATCTTCATATTTTTGGATTCTTTTTTTTTTTTGCTTTTCAGGATGGGTGATTTTTGCTTCCTTGTATTTGAAATCTTTGACTTGGTTCTTGCGATCCTCTAGTCTGCTGTTGGATCTCTGTATATTATTCTTTATTTCAGTCAGTGTATGCTTAATTTCTAGCTGGTCACTTTTCATATCCTCAAGGGTCTCACTAAATTTATTGGTGGTCTCTAGAAAATTCTTGAAAAACCTTATAACCGTGGTTTTGAACTCTATATCCAGTGTTTGCTTTCCTCCTTTTCTGTCATTTGTGATCTGTTTCTTTGTCTCTGTATTTTGGCTGCTTTCCTCGGTATATAGAGTGGCTTTCTATGTTAGGTGATCACTGAGAGGAATTGACCTCCAAGCCAATTGGTTATGAAAAACAGTTGTGTCTACAGTGGGAGAACTCCTGTGCTGGAGACACGATTATGGGGCACGAGTTGTTTCAGTGGGGTTTTGGTGCTCACTGTGTCTGCCCCCTGAGTGTGTCCCTTATGAATCTGAGGCGTTGTATTTAGGATGGTACCACTCTGACCACTGGGTACGCTGGCTCTTGTATCTCCAAGGAGTTGCTATTTTAGCCTTTGCCTGAGGCTTCTCAGCCTTTTACATGCAAAAGCCTCTGCATGCAGCTTGGGTGAGGTGGAGTCTCTGGGCGTCAACAGGACAGAGCAACCAGCGATGGCTACTTCTCAGCCCTGCCCTAAGAGGCACTGGGTCTCACACCGCTCTGGAGTTCCTGCCGGTGCCAGATGGTGCCAGACGGTGCCAGATGGCGCTAGACAGTCCAGCTCCTCCCCATATGGTTCTGAGTCCCCAGAAACTCTCCTGGAACTGGAGTTCAGAGCCGTTGGGAGCTTGTGCCTCCCTCCAGTATGAAATGCTTCCAGCCCTTTCCGTGAGCCCCTTCGCATGTGCCTCTGTACCTCTGCACTTTATTTCCACACCTCCTCTGCATCTCAGTCTCTTTCTAGTTGTAGAATTTCCACTTAGCCAGCCTTCCTGTGGGTCTGGATGGTGTTCATTTTTTCTTTTCATTGTGGTTTTGAAATGGTTGTGCACGGCCGCAATTGTGGTGTTTACCTATGCTGCCATATTAGTTTCTTTTTAAAATGACTTTAGATGGCAGTCAAAATCTATTATGGAGAGCAGGATATGATGAGATGTGTGAACAGCAGGCTGACCAAAACAATCTAGTGGGCGCTGGTCATGTTATGGCCCCAAAGTTGCAGGGGTGGGGACCGTATGTTAATGTACAGCAGCAATTGAATCTGCACCCTCAAGTATTTCCCCAAGCCTGTCTTTGTGCACAGTGGCCGGGAGTATGTTCCAGAAGGCAGAATTCAGCAAGGCGCCTTTGTTAATGGACACCAGGGGCCCCAGGAATCTTATGTTGACCTTGTAAATCACCTTACCCAATCCATTCAGCTGCAGGTCAGTCATAGTCAGGCTGCAGATATTCTCTTGTTGCAACTGGCATATGAGAACGCCAACGCTGATTGTCAAAAGGCTGTGCCGCCCATCAGGGGAAAGGTCACCACAGAGGTGAATTTGTCAGGCCTTATAAGCTCGTAGGAATGGAAACCCACACGACTCAAATGTAAGCCATGGCTTCCAGGGAGAGAATAAGGGCAAAACAGATTCCAAATGCTGTCCATGTGGAATAATGGGACATTTTTAAAAGGATTGCAAAGCTATAATCACAGCCTCCCCTTCTGAGAATTCTCAGCCCCCATCTACTTGTCCCATTGCCTTAAGGGCTGACCAATGAAAATCAAAATTTGACAAACATGGCAATTCTTTTTTTTAAATAAATCTTTATTGTTTAGATTATTACAGATGTTCCTTTTTTTAACCCCCATAGCTCCCCTCCACCTGATTCCCACCCACCACCGTGCCCTTACCCTTGCCACTGTCTTCATCCATAGGTGTAAGATTTTTGTCCAGTCTTTCCCCACACCCCTCACACCTTCGTCCCCTCAAGAATTGTCAGTCCATTCCCTTTCTATGCCCCTACTTCTATTATATTCACTAGTGTATTCTGTTCATCAGATTTTTTTATTGACTTAATACTTAGATTCACTTGTTAATAGATATGTATTTGTTGTCACTTTATTGTTCATCATTTTTATCTTTACCTTTTTCTTCTTCCTCTTCTTAAAGAATGTCCCTCAGCATTTCAAATATTCCTGGTTTGGTGGTGATGAACCCCTTTAGCTTTTTCTTGTCTGTGAAGCTCTTTATCTGTCCATCAATTTTACATGACAGCTCTGCTGGGTAGAGAAATCTTGGTTGTAAGTTCTTGCTATTCATCACTTTGAATATTTCTTGCCACTGCCTTCTGGCTTGCAAAGTTTCTGTTGAGAAATCAGCTGACAGTCGTATGGGTGCTCCCTTGTAGGTAACTAATTGCGTTTCTCCTGTTGCTTTTAAGATTCTCTCTTTGTCTTTTGTTCTTGGCATTTTAATTATGATGTGTCTTGGTGTGGTCCTCTTTGGATTCCTTTTGTTTGGGATTCTCTGTGCTTCCTGGACTTGTAAGTCTATTTCTTTCACCAAGTAAGGGAAGTTTTCTGTCATTATTCCTTCCAATAGGCTTTCAATATCTTGCTCTCTCTCTTCTTCTGGAACCCCTATAATTCTGATGTTGGTACACTTGAAGTTGTCCCAGAGGCTCCTTACACTATCTTCATATTTCAGGATTCTTTTTCTTTTTGCTTTTCTGGCTGGGTGTTTTTTGCTTCTTCATATTTCAAATCTTTGACTTGATTCTTGCAATCCTTTAGTCTGCTGTTGGATCTCTGTATATTACTCTTTATTTCAGTCAGTGTATGCTTAATTTTTGACTGGTCCTTTTCCTTTTTTTATTTTTTATTTTTTGTATTCTCATTAAGATCCTTGAAGTTCACTTAGTTCCTCAGAGGGTCGCAGAAGATTCTTGAATAACCTTATAACTGTAGTTTTGAACTCTATATCCAGTAGTTTACTTTCCTCCTTTTCTTTCATTTGTGGCCTGTTTCTTTGTGTCCACATTTTGGCTGCTTCCCTATGTTGATAGAGTGGCTTTGTGTGGTAGACATCCTCTTGGGCCCAGTGGCTCAGCCTTCCCAATCACCTGGGGTGGACACTCTTGGTGTATGCCTTTGAGGGCTGGGTGCACAGTCTTGTTGTAGTTAAGCCTTGATTGCTGTTGGTATCACTGGGAGGAAAGGACCTCCAGGCTAATTGATTGCAAGGACCCACTGTGACTATAGTGGAAGAACTGCTGTGCAGGAGACATCCTTATGGAGCAGAACTTGCTTCAGTGGGGCTTTGGTGCTCAATGAGTCTGCCTCTTGAGTGTGTCCCTTATAGATGTGAGGAATTGAAATCTGGTATCTGGCCAATGGGTACACTGGCTGATGTACCTCCAAGGAGTAGCAAATTCAGCTGCTGTGTGAGTCCACCCAGGAGGAGGTACAGCGAGATCTATAGATTTCTCCTCATTGCTTAGGATTTGGAACTTTTGGAGTTCTCTGTCCCAGAAGCAGTTTGTTGGGTTAGGCTGCAGGCAGACAGGTGCACAGCTTGGGTGGGGTTGTAAATTCTGTGGGGTGGAATCTCAGAGAATCACCAGGGGCGGAGCAAACAGCAATGGCTGTCCATTGACCTTCTCTACGTTTTAGCATCTCCGTGTTTTGGCATGTCCACACCCTTGAGTTCCCAGTTCTCAGAGCTCTGCATCCCCACAAAGCAGTGATCACCGCGAACAGCTCCCGTTGAAAGGCACTCTCGCCTTTCGACCAGTTGCCAGACAACCCGATATGAGTTTAGTGCAGCCCCAGGAGCTTGTATTCCCCTTCCACTAGAAACAACCCTTGCACCCAGGTGCCATCGCCACCATTTTGCAAAACTCCGTACCTCTCTGTTTTTGGTGCCCCTGCACTTTCTACCCAGTCCCAATGTACTCCTTCTCTTGCCTTCTAGTTGTAAACCTTCCACTCTCTGGTTGTGGAAGATGGCTGTTTAGCTTTATAGTTGTAGTTTTAATGTGGTTGTGGAAGGCAACCCATTCAGGTATATACCTTATGCCGCCATCTTGCTTTTCTCCAACATGGCAATTCTTTACCACCACTGCAGGGAAAGGCCCAGTGGAGTCAGTCCCAGCCCCCACAACACACCTGGGCATGGTTGGCCGTCCTAGGGCAGAGGGGAAATCCACTGTTTTCTTCCTCTGAGCATCTACCACTGGGAGGACAGGACTGGACTTACTCCAACACAATTGATTCTAAAGAAATGGGCTGACCCTAAAAGAGTTCCTATGGAGACTTTGGTGGCCACTGCCATTGGGATTGTTAGGCATTGTTTTGGGGTGCTCCAGCCTTAGCTCAAAGAAGTCACTGTAATACCAGAGTCCTTGACAGTGATGACCAGGGAGAAGCCCAGGTGCTCATACCATGAAAGATTTGCATATTTTCCTCTCGCAAACTAACATCCTGCAACTGTTGTTACTACTGTACTGGGTCTAGAGCGCTCTAGGGAAAGAGGGAAATCTAGGGGGAGGGAGCTGGCAATACTGGAGAGCGAGGGGTTTATTGGAATCAGTCCCAAGAGAACGGCCCCCCGTCCCCATAGAAATCCAAGGGGAAAGTTTCACGGGATTCATAGCTCCTGGGCGGAGTGCACTCCACTTAGTCATCTCAATTGGCCCTCGTCTTTACCTACTGTGACACTAGGCTTCCACAGGGACCCAAGGAGGAGCACAGAACTCTCTGATTCTCTCTGTTCCCCAGGGCTCCAGTGACTACTGCTGGTCTCATCTCGGTGCTCCCACAAATCTTTGCCGAAAGTACAAGCTTTGAGCCAAATTTCTCTACTAATTAGCATACCAAGAGCATGAGCTGAAGGCATGGGAGAAATGCAGGCTAGAAATAAGATGGAATCAGAGAGAGCATTTCCGTCTGTTACACCACCTGCCCAGGGAGGTCCTCCTCACGGGGCAAAGCCTCCCTGCAGAACAACATGATCCCATGGAGAAGGGAGTAGAGCCTTGAGCCTCCTGACACCAGGCAGGTGCTGCCAGAGGCAGGGTGTGTGGTAACATTGCTCATGTCTCTGCCTCCTGCAGGTCACAGAAAAGCCATTGCCCCACAGGTTTCACAGCCGCACTCAGCGCACCTGCATACTCTCCCTGCCCTTTGGCGGGAAGCAGGCTGCCATATCAATAAGCCAGGTTGTAGCCCTAGCTGGCTTGGCCCTGTGGATACAACATTGGTCTGTGGCCTGAAGGGTCCCAGGTTTGATTCCAGTCAAGGGCACATGCCTTGTGTGGGTCAATCCCCAGTAGTGGATGTGCAGGAGGCAGTCAATCAATGATTCTCCTTCATCATTGATGTTTCTATCTCTCTTTCCCGCTCCCTTACTCTCTGAAATTGATAAAAATATAAAAATGGAAGTTAGGTGGGAGTATATTATTACAAACATTCCTTGAATCTGGGGCCACCCTGCTGGCTGGGTTGTTGTTATTGTGGAGGGAGCAGAGTGCACCACCCCACTTGCCTTGGACATACTGACTGTTTTAAGCTGTTACTTTCAAGAAATAAAAGCCTCAGGAAGAACCCCCGTCCTTCTCCCTAACTGCCTGAAAGGGATCTGGAGGAGGACCTGCTCCAGGATGGGGAGCTCAGCACAGGCATCTGTAGTTTAATAGGACCTGGGTGGGAAGGACAGAGAGGACACTCGCAAGGCCCTCTGATCTCAGTCCCATTGTTAAAGTTAGCCCAGCAAACATCAGTTTTCCAAGTCCATGTGAATAGCCTTCCTCCCCTTCCAAGTCCCAAACCACAACGCACCCTCCCTTTAGCTCTGGAAGGTCCTGTTCCTCAAATGCACAGTCTGCCCTGAGGGTTCTCCCGGCACAATATAAATCTGCCCCTTGGCGGATGTCCTCCTTCTGACTTAGGCATGCTCCCTGGGACACTGGGCCTAACCTGACAGTCAGACATCCCTCTGGCAGCCTGGGAGTCCTCGGGTGATGTCCACTTGCCAGCAGGGTGCAGGCCTAAGCTGCAGTCGATCATCCTTAGCACTGCTGAGGAGGTGGAAGAGGCTCCCACCACCACTGCTGCACTGGCAGCTGGCAGCCTGGCTTATGGCTGAGCAGAGCTCCTGTGTGGGAGTGCACTGACCACCAGGGGCAGATCCTGCATTGAGCATATGCCCCCTGGTGGTCAGTGTGTGTCATACTGACCAGTCATTCCCAGTCAATTTCCATATTACCCTTTGATTATATAGGATACTAATAAAAGGGTAACATGCAAACTGGTAACGACGCCCTCAGAATCACAACTGGACAAGGTATTTAGCCATGACCAGTATGCAAATTGAACATCACTCCAACACACAAAATGGCCTGCAGGGAAGGCAGTCAGGGGTACTGAGTCAGCGGGGGAGGGCAGTTGGGGGTGACTGGGCCTGCAGGGGAAGGCAGTTGTGGGCAATCAGGCCCACAGGGGAGTGCAGTTGGGGGTTATCTGGCCAGCACGGGAACAATTAAGCTTCAATCAGACTGGCAGGAAAGTAGTTAGGGACAATCACACCAGCAGGCAGGTGACGTGGGGAGCTAGTAGTCCTGGATTGTGAGAAGGATGTGCCTGATTGGAGAGGATGCAGGTTGGGCTGTGGGACACCATCCCCAGTGCACAAATTTCATGCACCGGCCTCTAGTATTTATTAAAGCTATCATGTGTAATAATATGTCATGTGCAATGAAGCTGGATGTTTATTCCTATTATCCTGTCTGGTGATCATTTGGTTATTAGTCTAGCCAGAAGAACTGGGAAAGGGGGAGGGAAAATGTGTTTTTCCACCCCCACACAGTGCTTTTCCTGGTATTAAGGGGTCCAATGGCATGGGAGCATCATCAACTTCCTCATCAAAGATCACAAACACCCAACTCTTCACTCTCATCACTTTCCCTGAGACTCTACCCCTTCGCTGCCAATCAGACTTTGTCAATCATACAAGTGCTTGGACCTTAACTTGAGAGGAACCCAGAAGAATGGTGGCATAACCGATTTATACGGAAAACCCACAACTGTCTTGCAGGGCCAGGACTAGTGCGAGGTGAAGCAGGCACTTGCCTTGGCTGTGACATTTAGGGGGGCACGAACCAGTTACTGTTATCATCACCCAATTTTACAGCTCCATGGAAACAGGCAGAGGGGACATTGCTTGCCCAGAGTCCCACAGGGAGGCAGGGCTGTGCACACACAGCCTTGGCCTCTGACCCACAGTGCTGGTCCCGAGTTGGCCCTGCAGTTTGAAGGCTGGCACAGTGCAACTCAAATAAGTCCTCTTCACCCAGAGCTGTGTCCTCGCCCCTGGGATGCTGGTCTCAGAGAGAGGCTCCTGCTCATGGGATGCACAAGCTCCTTGGGGATTCCTCAGCAAGCCCATCCCCATCCTGGTCATGTGGCTGTTGAGTGGCTTTAAGCGGTGGAGGCTAAAGGATAGTCCTCCTCCCACACCCTCCATGGCACCTCAGCTTCCTCTGAGACAGCAGCAGAGATGCTAAGTGAGCTCCTGCTGGGTCACCACAGAGAGTGACAGTAAAGCCAGCCTCTTGGGTGAGAGCCCGGCCCTGCCCACTCCCAGTCCACCACTCACCTCTCAGCCTCAGTTTCCCCAGCTGGGGACTGGACCAGTGATGCTCTGCCTCTCAGGTCGCAGTCCACAGCAACAGGAGGTTGGCGTGCCCTAGGCTTCTGTCACTGCAGCTGTCACCTTCAGGAACACAGGAGAAGGACAGGGACTTTCGATGGGTTGTCCTCACCCACAGGAGTTCATGGGCCAGCACCAGCCCAGAAGGGTCAAGCCCATAATTCTCATTTCTGGGAAATGAAAGTGATTCCCATGTTTTGGAACTTTGCATTGGTCAGAGTAGATTTATGCTAATAAGGGGGAAGTTCTAGCAAGAAGAAAGTTCTAGTTTCCTTTTGTTACTTCCTCCCAGGCTCCCCTGCATCCCTCTGGATGGCTCCCACTTTTTACTTCCACCCTCCTGTGCCCATGGATGAGTATCCCCAGAAGCTGGGGGAACGCAAGCTGCCAGTGAAGGAGGGGATCCTGCTGGGCTTCCTGCTAGTAGTGGTGGTAGGTCTGTCTGTGACAGTAGGCACTTTGGCTGCCAAGACCAATAGCCCAGCTTGCAAGGATGGCCTCCGGGCTGAGCAGGAGTGTCGAAACATCACCCACCTCCTGGAGCATGAGCTGACCCGGGCCCAGGAAGTCTTACGGGGGACTGAGGCCCAAGCTGCCACTTGCAACCAGACTGTGGTAAGTCACTGCCACTCCTAGAGAGGGCCCTGTGCTTGGGAGGACTCCCAGGGTCTGGGTGCTTGGGGACCCTCTGGGTCCAGTTGCAGATCGAGATAGACCTTGAAGCTGCCCCTGGGCCCCTGCATGGGGAGCCTGACTTTCCCCACCAGGGTTTGGGGAGCTCTACACTCTCTCTGGGTGCCAGTGTGGGAGCCCAGAGCACCCAATAAAGGGCCTCAGTAGCCCCATAAGATGTGGATGAATCTCCAAACTCCAGGACACGGGTCTAGGGCAGCTGGGAACTGACCCTGGGCAGGAATCCCCTCTGGGGGTTAGGATGGGGACCCCACCAGACTCTGAAGAAGGCAGAGGCTTTTTATTTTTTTCTTAGTTTTTATTTGTTGATTTGAGAGAGAGAGGAAATGAGAGAGTAAGAGGAACATTGATTTGTTGTTCCACTTATGGATGCATTTATTGATTGATTCTCAGTATGTGCCCTGACCAGGGATTAGCCCACAACCTTGGCATATTGAGATGACATTCTTACCTACTGAGCTACCTGGCCAGGGCAAGGCAGGGGATCTTGATACTTCCACTGCTTCCCTAAGAGGCAGAATTTTAACTGGGGTCTTGATGTGGGGGTACTTGAAACTCCCACTGGACATCTAACTTGGGTTCATAAATCCCACTATGTTCTGGGTTTGAGGGGACCTCTAAATCTTCCTGGACAACAGCCCAGGGGATCTGGACATTTCTCCTAGGCTTTGGGCCAAGAGAGTCTCCCAATTCCAGGGTGGGGTGGAGCCTTGAAACTCCCATTTTTTGAGGATCACACCATCCTCACAGGGAGGATGGGAGACAGGTTCAGAGAGGGTTGGATGGAACCCTGAAAGGGGTTTGGGCCTGAGCCCCTCTGACTGCAGGGCCTGGAGAGGGGGTCGGGGCCCAGGAACAGCAGTCAACCCCACGAGGGACAAGAATCCCAGTTTCCAACACCCTTACTCTTCTCCGGCTCCCAGGAGACCCTGAAGATTTCCCTGAAAGAGGAGAAGGCTAGGAGCCACAAGCAACAGGAGCTGCTGCAGAAGCTTCAAGGTGAGAAAAACAGAGGCCCTGGTTGCAGTCAGGGAGTTTGCAGGAGCAGGTCAGGTATTGAAGAGGAGGGAGCGGCAGGGCCTCAGGATTGGGGTCTGGCGAGAGGGACAGGACCAAAGCCAGTAGAAGTAGGAGGGGACGGGCATGGGGGACTTCCATGGTGCACTCCCTCCAATGGATGTCGGGTCCTGTCCCGGGGTGCGGCCAGTTGAGGGGCGTGGCTACGGTGCCCACACTCTCACCCTCCTTAGAAGAGATGAAGACATTGAATCAGGAGCTGGGGCGCACAGCCGAGGAGCTGGAGCAACTAAGGTCAGGACAACCACCCACCCCGGCCACGCCCCTTCGTCCTTCCAGCCCCAAGACCTAGGATCCCTTTGGCTCCGAATATTCCCATTGCCCTGGGGACAAAGTGGAGTCCCAACCTTGTCCCTCCAGACACCCATCTCTGGGTGGCAACCGGCCACTCTCCTGCCCAGTGACTGGGTGAGGAAGGAGAAGAGATTTTGAGGGGCTTAAAGCCCAGCACCAGTGGAGCCAGACCTGGCAGCCTCCTGAGTTGTGCCCATCTCCACCTCAGAAAAGAGAATGAGGCCTTGGTCGCTGGCAAGGGGCCCTCCCCGACTCCCAGATCACACTTGGTCTCTCTATGGCCGCTGTGCTCCTGCCCCTGAGCATCCAGGCTCTGCTGGCCTGAGGCCCCAGGAAGCCTGCGGGTGAGGAGGGCACTGGAGAGGGGTGGGGGGAGTTAGGGACAGTCAGGGTCTGGGGTGGTGGCCTGCCTGTGGGGAGGAGTCGCAGTGAGGAGCTGTGGGGCAGAAATAGGACAGTGGGGACCAGCTATGGTAACCCGTTAACCTGTCTGTTAACCGTGACTATTCCCTTCCGATTAGGCAGGGACGGGGGGATTAAGCTCAGAATGCAGCCCAGGCTCCTGTTCTGAGAGTTTCCTGGCATCTTGGAAAGACAACAACCTGGTCCCAGAGGCGCTCTCTCCCATTCGGCCAGCATCTCTCCTAATAAACTTTCACAGTGTTCAATGCTGTCTCTGCTTCATAACTGACTCAAGGAGTGACA
>PVJC01052400.1:0-11146 GCA_004026665.1 Murina feae
CATGTGACACCTGGGGGAGGGAGGCTACAGGACAAAGAACTTACCTGGGAATGGTCAGGTTATTCTTTATGGCATGAAAGGAGGCGTTCAGAGTAAAGATGAGACGTGCTGGGGAGTTCACAGATGACAGACCACAAATTCCACTGAATGGATATGGCTGGATGGAAAGGGACAGATTTCAGGTGAAGCGAAAGGAAGTCAGAACAGCTTGTGTGTTCGGGTGACCATCGGTGACCGAGGAGATGGAGGTTTCTGGGTGACTGATAAAACGAGGATGAGAGGCATGGCAGGTGTGTTAGGAGCGTCACTGAGGAGGAGGCGGGTCACAACTGCCACCTGGAGCACAGGGGGCCCCATGAGTACCCGTTCCCACCACTAATTCCATGAGGTCTGAAGGCTGGGGGGCTGGGCAAGGGCCTCACCTAGGAACTGCCAGCTTTGGCAGTGGCAGCTTGATACTGTGGGAGCCTCTTTCTGGCTTGAGTGCAGTGGTGGCCAGTAGTTGGGGGGCGGGCGGGGGGGAGGAAGGGGGAGAAGGTGGTTTCATCTAAAGAACACGTCACTGAAGCAATTTTTTTTTCTCGAGACCTGGTGGGGATCTGCTGAGAGAGACCTCAACAAGCAGAGACTGTTCCTTCTGTCTGCGACTCTTACTTGTGTGGCAAGATTGAGTCAAGGAGTTAAGCGCGGCTTCTCTCTCGTGGCTCACAGAAGTAAGGCAGGACTAGGGGTTGAAGTGAAGGAGGAGGGCCCTAGCCTGGCATCCATAGGACAAACCCGAAAAGCAGCTGAGTTTCTGTGAGCTGAGATGGAGGGGAAAGAGACACATTTCTAACTAAAGGATTCGGCACCAGCAGGCACTGAGCTGGAGAACTAAGACTGGAAGCCCTTAGGAATGCAAAAGAAGTTGGGGCAAGTCTAATCGCCTTTCCCTATACCAATGCATAGTTTGAATCTATTACTTCATAATAAATCATGGTAGGGCAAGTTTTTGTTCTTTTTATTCTTTTTAAAAATTGTGTTATTCATGTTGCTTCACTCTCCCATATGAATTCAAGGATTGGCTTGTCAATTTTCACACACACACACACACACACAGACACACACACACACACACACACAAATACTGCTGTAATTTTTCTTGGAATTGCATTGAGTTGATGGATAAGTTTATAAACAATTAACATCTTTATAATACTAGAAGTTCCTTGTTCATGAACATAAACATTTTATTTATTTAGTCATTTTTATGGCCTCTGTTAAGTTTTTATAATTTCTGCACAACAGGCCTTGCAACTCTGTAGGATTTGTTTGTTTTGTTACTTTCTGAATAAAATTTTAAAAAATTAGAGTCTTTTGTCTTTGGTGGAATGGTTTTCATAAATTGTTACTATATCCTTCAATTCTGTGGCACCCTCGTATTTGTCCTGACGGCTTCTCTGTTGAGTCTTTTGGACTTGTCTGTGGTTATACACGTTAACTATGAGTGATAAAATTTTGTTTCTTATTTTTAAAATGTATTTATCTACTTGTACCTTCCTATTTATTGGTTTTGGGGGACCAGGAGGTCCTCAATGACCTGAGATAAACAACTAGAATAATACAATTAGCAGTTGAAATGTGTAAGGATCCTAAAAAGTATTACAGTAGTAGTGGCAAAGCACATACATAATAAATAAAACAATGTTGTGATATCTTAGAACCACAGGGCCTATTTATACATGGCAGGAATAGCCATGCACAAATAGATGGATGAGAATCACAGCGAATAATCTCGGGCAGGAAGTAATGCATTAGTGGAAGGTAGAGGTTCAAGGAAATTAGGAAAGATGCTCAAGTCGAAATGGCCAAAAGTCACAGGGAGAAAAATAGTAAACCACACTTGCAAGTAGACGGTGCAGCGACGAAAGGTAACTCCTTAGGCATGTTTAGGGAATGTTTCTACTCCTAGGTCTGTACATTTAGTATGCGCCGCCAGTTAAACATCGCTGCTATAAAATACAAAACCTCACTTCTCACAGTCAATAAGGCCACTCACTCACCTTGAAGTGCCGGGTTCAGAAGGCAGCCAAGCAATGCTACGTCGTTGGCGCAGGGGCATTTTGTTGCTTTTAGGTTGACCAAATATGGAAGTAAGGTTTTGATGTTATCTTTTGTCATCGCAGTCCCAAGATGCCACTGGAGAATGGGTTCTGTGAAAATCAAGTTGAGGTGTTTAAATTGTGGCAGCACTCTTGAAAACGGAACATTGCTGCTTTCCTTGAAGGATTTTTAGAGCAACTTACGTAAGTGGACTATTCCATTGTTCCAAAAATGGGAGCATTGCCTCACGCTCCATTCATTAAAAAATAGGTCAATTCTTATGTCCCAGAATAGGAAGAAGGAAGCCTAGTTGCCCTTGATGGGGACCTGGCAAGGTCACCCTGCAGAAGAGCATGTGAAATGGAACACACTGAACTGCCTTGGCGATCTTTGGAAAATATAATTGGCCGCAGGATCTACCCCCAGAAACTAAATCTTTGGGTCACAGAATATGCACATTTAGAAACTGGAGCACAACTTCTGCTTCAAGAACCCATACATTCACTTTTATGTTTTATTATTTATTACTAGAGGCCTGATGCATGAAGATTCGTGCAAGAATGGGCCTCCTTCCCCTGGCTGCTGGCATTGCCTTCTCTCTAGCCCAGAGCCACCTTTCTGCCTTCCCACGCTGCCCAGAGGCCTGGAGCAGCTGGGGCGGTGCGGAATGCCTGCATTGTTGCCATGGCGATGATGCAAGCGCTGAGCCCCGCCCTGGCTGCTCGGAGCTTGCTTATGCAAATTAACCCAGATTGTTGGATTGATTTGCATACTCACACCTGATTGGCTGGTGAGGCATCATGCAGGTATGGTCAATTTGCAGCTTACTCTTTTATTAGTGTAGTGGTTTTTTTTTAAAAAAATTGATTTCAAAGAGGAAGGGAGGAGGGAGAGAGATAGAAACATCAACGATGAGAGAGAATCATTGATCAGCTGCCACACTGGGGATCAAGCCTCACAACCAGGAATTGAACTGTGACCTCCTGGTTCATAGGTCAACGCTCAACCACTGAGCCATGCTGGCCTGGTTACATTTACTTTTTGTTCTCTTCCCCCAACACCATCTAAACAGCAGTAGATTTATAAAAATGAGAATAAATCCAGAGTAATAGTGGAGAACAGGGAAGTTAATCATTAGTGGCCAAGACACTCAAAGGGGTTTCTGGGAGATAGAAAGAAGTTAGGGTGGAACCAACAGGAGAAAACAATCAGAGGTGGGACAGCTTCAGCCCAGCAATCTGTTCTTGGATGTGCAAAGGGTTGGAGCCGGTTAAAGTCAAATTTTACTGCATAAAAAAATGGAAGGATTTCTTTTCTTTCTGAAAAAAAAAAATGGGAAAAGAGCATCCAAAAGAGTAAGCCAGGGAAATTTGACAGAATACTGCTCTCTGAATATAAAAAATATAGTCAAAGGACTTTAAAGAACAGAGATATCTGATAATCAATCCATGAACTGTTTACATTTCTTCAATGTAAACCTCCTCCACCTCCCCAAACTTTTAATAAAATCTGCTATAAAACCGAAGACTGCACGTGATGTATTTTTCATGGAGTTCAAAGCCAGGAAAGGAACTAGATTTCCATCTGGGTTGACATAGTTTAGGGACAGCCAAGAAGGGAAAGAGACATGATTTATAACCAAACAAATTCACTCCAAAAGTCAGAGAAATTTGGGGCAAGGCAGCTGACTTTCCAGGGCATTGCTCCAGTAAGAGATCTAGGACTCATCCTCCATTCCTGGTTTCCCTCACCCCCAGTCCACCAGGAAGTCATATCAGCTCTATTTCCAAAACATATTCTGAAGACTCCTACTTCTCACCACCTCCATTGCTAATCCCATAGCCCAAGGACTTCCAGACCGTTCTTTGAGTGGAATAGGGCGACAGCTGCCAACCAATTTCCTTTATTCTATTCTTGCCATCCTTCCCCCAATATTCAGTTCTCTACACAGCAGCCAAAGTGACCTTTTTATAAGGCATAAATCAGAATTTATCAAGCTCCTGCTTAAAATACTCCAACAGCTTTTCACTATAACTAGAATAAACTCCAGATTTTTTTACCATGATCCCGGCCAGCCTCTCCAAGTTCATTATACACAACTCTGCCTGTCACTGACTATGCTCCCACACACTAGTCACCCCTCAGATCCTCTGATAGGTGGATCCCAGTGCTGCTTTTGGAACCTTTAAGAACTACTCATTTGGGATAAAGGACTTAAATGTAAGACAGGAAACCATAAAAATATTAGAAGAAGCCAAAGGCAGCAGAATAGCAGACATTTGTCATAGCAATATATTTAATGATACAGCTTCTAAGGCTATGGAAACTAAACAGAAAATAAACAAATGGGACTACATCAAAATAAAAAGCTTCTGCACAGCAAAAGAAACCATCAACAAAACAACAAGAAAGCCCACTGCATGGCAGAACATATTTGCCAGTGTTATCACCTATAAGGGTTTAATGTCCAACATTTCCAGGGAACTCATACAACTAAACAAAAGGAAGATAAAAAACCTAATAAAAAAATGGGCAAAGGACCTAAATAGATACTTTTCAAAAGAGGACATTCAGAAAGCCAAGAGACACATGAAAACATGCTCAAAGTCACTAGTCATTCAAGAGATGCAAATCAAAACAACAATGAGGCATCATCTCACACTTGTCAGAATGGCTATTATCAACAAATCAACAAAGGACAAGTGCTGGAGAGGATGTGGAGAAAAAGGAACACTCGTGCACTGCTGGTGTGAATGCAGACTGGTGCAGCCACTGTGGAAAACAGTATGGAGTTTCCTCAAAAAGTTAAAAATGGATCTCCCATTTGACCCAGTGATCCTACTTCTAGGAATATATCCCAAGAGGCTAGAAACACCAATCAGAAAGGACATATGCATCCCTATGTTCATAGCAGCACAATTTACCATAGCTAAGATTTGGAAACAGCCTAAGTGTCCATCAGCAGATGAATGGATTAGAAAACCGTGGTACATCTACACAATGGAATACTATGCTGCTGTAAAAAAGAAGGAATTCTTACTATTTGCAACAGCATGAATGGAACTAGAGAGCGTAATGCTAAGTGCAATAAGCCAGGCAGTAAAAGAAAAATACCACATAATCTCACTCATTTATGGATAATAAAGAACATTATAAATTGATGAACAAAAATAGATACAGAGGCAGAGAAGCATTGAAGAGACTGTCAGATGACAGCAGGAAGGCTGGGAGGTTTGGGGGGGTGAGTGGAGGTAAGAGGTCAACCAAAGGACTTGTATGTATGCATATAAGCATAACCAATGGACACAAGACACTGGGAGGGGAGTGAGGGCATGTGCCAGTGGGTAGGGGAGGCTGGGGGAAGGTCAATTGGGGGAGGGGAAGGAGACATATGTACTACTATTTGTAATACTTTAAACAATAAAAAAATTAAAATAAATAAAAATAAAAAAGAACTACTCATTTGTTAAGTTCTGTACACTCAAATAAGTAAGTGTACATTAGTTTTTAATGCAATATGTGATACTCTGGGTACATCTCAATATGTAGATGATTCTGATTTCAGCTTATTTTTTAAATGGAAAGAACTTTATGTTGTTATTTTAGTATTTAAAAGTAGCATAAGACAAAATATCACAGTCTCAAAGACTTGCAATGACTATAGCATAACTGACTAGCTATTTATAAAAATTTTGGACACTGTGACAACATTTTGACCTTTTTGTTTTAGATATGTTCATTTTGGTTAAAGAAATAAAATAATGCAGATACCAAAGAAGATACCTCTGCTCCCTTCCATAATCCCATTCCCAAATTCTCCCCACTTGCAACCACTATCATGAAATTGCTGTGTGCATTTCCAGTCCATGATTTTCTTTTTTCACTACAATGTATATGTACAAGAACAAGATACAGCATTGCTTTATTTCCTGAATACATTTCCTGGGGGAAAATATATAAAATTGATTTTAGAGAGGATGGGAGAGGGTGAGAGAGATAGAAACATCAATGATGAAAGAGAATCATTGATGGGCTGCCTCCTGCATGCCTCCTACTGGGGATTGAGCCTACAACCAAGCAGGTGCCCTGAGCGGGAATTGAACCCGTGGCCTCCTGGTTCATTGGTTGATGCTCAACCACTGAGCAGCACTGGCTGGGCATGAATTTCCTGAATTTTAGGCAAATGCTTTTCCACTTTATTCTGAAACTTGATTTTTCACTCAATGTTTTTAGGTTCTGTTCTTGATGACATATATGGGTCTATTTACTTCCTTTTAACAGAACATACCACATGCATTTGTCCTTTCCCTATTGCTGTACATTTATGTTGTTTTCCATCTTTCTTATTATAAAAAATGTTGCATGAAATAGATTTGTACATGTCTCTTGGTACCTAAGCAACCTCTTCTCTAGAGCAGCTCTGCACATCTGAATCAGCTGTGCAGAAAATGCTTATTCTTAAAAAAGAATGCCTGGCCCCACTTATGGAGATGAGATTTTAGTTGGAGAATAAGAGGTGGTACAGACATTATTACTTTCTTAAAGCTACCCAGGGTACTTTTTTCATAAAATGTACTATTTATGTTTACTCCGCATAGCACCCTATTAAAGTGGGAGTGAAAGAATAAAAGTAAAAAGGAAAGTGAGAATAAATATAAAATCTAGGACTGGGGATTTAAAAAAAATTATACTGTAGTGTTATAGGTGATTTAAAAATTGGGCTATGAATCAGACAACTGGAAGAAAGAAACCTAATCAGTTATATAACTCAGTGTTTATAACCTTAAAATTAAGCAACCAATTTTTCATGAAAGAATAGAAATGTTCTTACTAAGACTGAACAAGAAATTTTGCTGATGGTACTCCTAAAGAAGACTGATGCAATGAACAGTATCTTCTAAAATGTCTTTATAAAAGATGCACAAACTAACTTGAGAAAACCATTATTCATTATGACCTGCAATGTGGCTATAGAGGAAACCCATTTCCATATTCCTATACACCCTTTATAGCATGCTATTAACAATTACCCACATGTTTGTCATTCTTTGTCTGCCCCATTAGGATTGTGAGCCCCTTCAGAGTCATGATCATTTCCTAATTATTTATCTCTAGTACTTAGCACAGAGTTAGGCATATAATAGGTTACAAGATTTGTTGAGAGAATATTACAAATCTTATTTTACTTTTATCTGCTGGCACTTACCTCGGACTTTATCCAATAGTGTTCCTTCAGTAATATAGGAATTTAATCCATGTTGTAAAGAAATTCTTACTAACCATTCTTCCACAGCTGCAATATCTATTTTAAAATAAAAGGCAAATAATTAACTATTCTTTAGTATGTCATGTTGGTAAAATTTAAGACCATATGAAAATTACCAACAATGAGGACCCTTTATTTCTTAATCATTTTGATTGCATTTATATGTTTTTTTCTATAGTCTGCCTATAAATATTTTGATGACACAATAAGAAAAAAAGAATTGTGAAGTGTTCTATCACCACAGCAATGAATCCAGATAACATTTTAGATCATAATTTTTCTCTAAGAGCAGTCATGGCTTGTAAAAAGAAAATTATGCACTTAGGTAAAGTGGTATAACATTATTTAAAGTAGATTGTGATGAATTAAAATACATAGTACAAGTTCTAGGGATGACAATAAGAACACTTTAAAGCATAAATAATATGCCAATACTGGAGATAAAATGGAATAAAAAAATAAGTAATATAAATAAAGACATAAAAGGAAAAGGAAAATGGAAGAGATGGAATGAATAGAAAACAACCTGATGGTAGATTTAGTACAACCATACCCACAATTATATTCAATGTAAACGGTCTAAAAATACCAGCTAAGAGTCAGATTTCCACATTAGAGGTAAAAATCAAGACTGAACTATAGGCTAACTCTAAGAAATCCACTTTAAATATAAAAGCATAGATGAGTTAAAAGTATGAGTGATGTCTGAGGAAGCCTTAGATGATGAAATCAGCCTGGGAGCCCCTGCAGTTGCACCCACAGGCCAAGATTGAGGCCGACGCTGAAACCAGGATGCACCCACGAACAACATTCCTGACCCAAACAGTTTAGCTACGCAAGTGCTCATATCCACCCAGGCCTTGAGATGGATCTATATCACAGCAAGGGTATGGCTCTTCCAGCGACTGCGGAAGCACCTGGCACCCAAGGAGATCAATTGCTATTTGTGCTCTTGTCGTCACTGCTCTTTATCAAGCAGTTCCTGTACTTCGGGCAATGGTGTGAGGAACATCATATATGTTTTTACAAAAGGAGCTTCCTGCGCAACTAAGCTAACACAACAAGAGAAGCCAGTCTTCTGATGGAGAACTTAACTGGCCTTCAATGGGACTGGATCAAAGATGGCATATGCATAACTTTCACGGAACATAAAAATTTTAAAACCTAAAAGTATTAATTGAGGATAGTGGTTTGGGTCGATAGCTGGGTTCTCTATTCTATTCCATTGATCTACATGTCTGTTCTTGTGCCAGTACCAGGCAGTTTTGAGAACAGTGGCTTTGAAATACAGTTTGATATCTGGTATTGAGATCCCTCCTGCTTTGTTCTTCTTTCTCAGGATTGCTGCAGCTATTTGGGGTCCTTTTTTTATTCCAGATAAATTTTTTGGAGAGTTTTTTCTAGGTCTGTGAAATATGCTGTTTGTACTTTAATGGGGAGTGCGTTGAATCTATAGATTGCTTTAGGAAGTATGGACATTTTAATGATGTTGATTCTACCAACCCATGAACATGGTATGTTTTTCCATTTGTTTGTGTACTCCTCTATCTATTTTTTCAGTGTCCTATAGTTTTCTGAGTACAGGTCTTTTATAGCCTAAGTTAAGTTTATCCCTAGATATCTTAATTTTTTTTGGTGCTATGGTAAATGGAATTGGTTTTTTTTAAATTTCTCTTTTTGTACATTCACTATTGGTGTATAAAAATGCCATAGATTTCTTGGCATTAATTTTGTACCCTGCTACATTGCTGAATTAATTGATTTTTTGATGGAGTCTTTAGGGTTTTCAATGTATAGTACCATGTCATCTGCGAATAATGACAGTTTCACGTCTTCTTTTCCAATTTGGATGCCTTTTATTTTTTTCTCTTGTCTAATTGCTATGGCTAGCACTTTCAGTACTATGTCAAACAGGAGTGGTATCCCTATCTCATTTCTGTCTTAGGTTTTAGTTTGTGCCCATTAAGTATGATGTTGGTGGTAGGTTTGTCATATAAGACTTTTATTATGTTGAGGTATGATCCCTCTATTCCCATTTGCTGAGGGTTTTTATCAAGAAAGTGTGTGACAGAGAAGGAAGATGGCTGCCGTTGAGAAGGCAGACCGAAAGACAGTGTGAGAGAGAGAGAGAAGGCACAGAGAATGTGTGGATGTATCAAGCGTGGAAATTTGTGGGTGTGCGACAGCTATACTCCAGAGGACTGTTGGAGAACCCAAATGGGGCTCCCTTAACCGGGCGCTGCCTCCACTGCTGCTGAAATCTCTCCCGGAGCTGACGACTCTGCTGCAGAGACCAGGCCATCTTGGGTGACTGTTACCAGAAACATATACATCCAGAGATACTGCAAACAGGACACCCAGGGACCAACCAGGAACCCAGGAACACAGAAGCTCAACCAAGAATACATGGACCCAGATGAACCCTGCACCTCCTCACAGAAAGGAGAGAAAAAACTATATAACCAGAGACCCAGAGAAGATAGATCATGGGGAGACCAAGAAAGAGCTGACATATGAAAGAAAAACAGGCATCACCAGAAAAGGAAGTAAATGAAATGGAGGCAAGCAACTTGTCAGAGAAAGAATTCAGGGAAATGGTCATAAGGTGGATGAAAAAAATGGAAGACAAATTTGACAATATGTGTAAGAACCAAGAGGAAATGAAGAAGAACCAAGAGGAAATGAAGAAGAACCAAGAAGAAATGAAAAACGACATCACTGCTATAAAGAACTCAATAGAAAGCATCAATAGTAGACTAAAAGAAGCAGAGGACCGCATCAGTGAGCTAGAAGACAAGGTAGAAAAAAATACCCAAGCAGAGCAGCACCTAGAAAAAAGAATTAAAAAGCAGGAGGAGAGCCTAAGAGAACTTTGGGACAACACAAAAAGAAACAACATACGCATAATAGGGGTGCCAGAAGGAAAGGAAACTGAGCAAGGAATAGAAAACTTGTTTGAAGAAATAATGACAGAAAACTTCCCTGAAATAGGGAAGAAAAAACCCACGCAAATCCAAGAAGCCCACAGAATGCCAATAAAAATGAACCCCAAAAGACCAACTCCAAAGCACATTATAATTAAATTGGCAAGCACCAATGACAAAAAAAGAATCTTAAAAGTGTCCAGAGAGAGACATAAAGTTACCTACAAAGGCTCCCTAATCAGACTAGCGACTGATTTCTCAACAGAAACACATCAGGCAAGAAGGGAATGGAATGAAATATACAATGTCATGCAAAGGAAGAGTCTGAATCCAAGAATACTGTACCCAGCAAGGCTACCAATCAAAATTGAGGGTGAAATTAGGAGCTTCACAGACAAAAAAGGACTTTGTTACTACCAAACCAGCAATACAAGAAATGTTAAAGGGCCTACTGTAAAAAGTAAAACTGGAAACAAAGAAGGAACACAAGGGTAAAGAATAAAAATGGCGACAAACAAGTATTTATCAATAATAACTTTAAATGTAAATGGATTAAATGCTCCAATCAAAAGACATAGGATATCTGAGTGGATAAGAAAACATGACCCACATATTTGCTGTTTACAGGAAACCCATCTCAGAAAAAAAGACACACACAGACTGATGGTGAAAGGGTGGAAAAATGTTTTACAGGCCAATGGAAATGAAAAAAAAAAAGCTGGGGTAGCAATACTTATATCTGACAAATTAGATCTCAAAGTGAAGGACATAAAAAGAGATAAGGAAGGCCACTTCATTATACTAAAGGGAGCCATTCAACAAGAAGAAATAACTCTGGTAAACATATACGCACCCAATATAGGAGCACCCAAAT
>PVJC01052401.1:0-11148 GCA_004026665.1 Murina feae
TCCTGTGGGTGCGAGTGGTGTCCGTGTGTTCTTTTCGAGGTTTTTCTGAAATAGTTGTTCACAGCTGCATTTACGGTGTCCACCCTATGCCGCCATCTTGTTTCTCCTCAAGTTTTGCACTCTTAATAGCATAGTTGAGTAGTTGCAACAGAGAGATATGGTCTGCAAAGCCAAAAACACAGGGGTGGGCAAAAGTATGTTTACAGTTATGAGTACACAATACACAGTTTATTCTTCTCTTATTATTTACTAACTAGAGGCCCAGTGCATGAAATTTGTGCACAGGAGGGGGGGGTGTGGTTTGTCCCTCAACCCAGCCTGCACCCTCTCCAATCTGGGACCCTTAGAGGGATGTCCTACTGCCCGTTTAGGCCAGATCCCACAGGCAGTCAGACATCCCTTTCCCAATCCAGGACTGCTTGCTCCCAACCACTTGCCTGCCAGCCTGATCAATGCCTAACTGCTCCCCTGCCAGCTGGTCACCCCCAAATACTCTCCCTTGCCGGACCAACTGCCCCTAACCGCTCTCCCCTGCAGGCCTGGTCCCCCCCAAACTGCCCTCCCCTGCAGGCCTGATTGTCCCCAACTGCCCTCCCCTGCTGGCCATCTTGTGTCCACATGGGGGAAGCCATCTTTGACCACATAGGAGCAGCCATCTTGTGTGTTGGAAGGATGGTCAATTTGCATATTATTCTTTTAGGAGCAGCCATCTTGTGTGTTGGAATGATGGTCAATTTGCATATTATTCTTTTATTAAATAGGACTAGGGCCCAGGTGCACAAAAATTTGTGCACTCAGTGGGTGGGGGCCCCTCAGCCCGGCCTGTGCCCTCTTGCAGTCTGGGACACCTCAGGGGAGATGTCCACCTGCTGGCATGTCTGGCCAGCCTGGGTGAGGGACTGAGGGCCATTTTCAGGCTGCCCACAGCCCCTTCAGGCTTCGTGCACTGGGGGGTGGGAGGGCTGGTGAGTGCAGGCCTGGACGTTTCCCACCAGAGGGCCCATGATCGCACACACCTGGTGGGCCCCCACCGCTGAGGGGACAGGCCTGGTGCAGAGCTGGGTGGTGAGCCAGGGGCGGACACTGGTGCAGGATCCCTCGGTGGGGCCCTGCTGCCGAGCAAACACACCCGGGGTGGAGCCGGGCAGCAGACTGGCTTCGGATTCTCCACACTGTGCAGCAGATGCTCCCGCATGCCCTGTGGAGGCCCCTGGGGGGCGGATGAAGGTAGCGGACCCTGGACGGGTGCTCCCGCACGCCCCCGAGGAGGCCCCCAGGGCAGAGCCAGGCAGCGGACCCAGGGCAGGCGTTCCTGCACACCCCGTGGAGGACCCACTCTCCCGCATGCCCTGTGGAGGCTCCCAGGGGGCGGAGCCAGGCAGTGGACCCGGGACAGGTGCTCCTGGATGCCCCGAGGAGGCCCCAGGCTGGACCCCCCCCCACTGAGCTGACACACTTGGCACAGCTATGCCGGCCTCGGAGGCTCCCAGTGCAGAGCCGCCCTGCTAGCCTCCATCTTGGCTGGATTAATTTGCATACAGCCACTCTGATTGGCTGGTGGGCGTGAGCAGAGGCTCAGCCAGCCTAGGCAGGCAGTTGCAACAGAAGCCTTTGGTTTGCTCTAGCTCCATGGCAGTTGGACTCCATCTTGGCTGGGCTAATTTGCATACAGCCGCTCTGGTTGGCTGGGAAGCGTGGCTTGGCTGGTGGGTGTGGCTTAGATGTCTCAGGTAATGGTCAATTTGCATATTACTCTTTTATTATATTAGATTATTGCACTAGTTTCCATATGAACAACTGTAACCCCACTTTGCCCCACTCTGTATTTATTGTCTGGTTCCTTTATAGAAAAGGCTGGCTGATCCCTGATCTAAAAGTTGGGTCCCTCCTGGATGTCTGTTTCTGCTTGTGTGCACATCTGACTCATTTGTACACACTACCACATGGTCTGTATACACGTGTGTGTACACATGCCATCCCTATGTGGTTGCAAGCGCAATTACCATGTTAATACCACATTGTTTTTACTTGTCAAACGTATAGAAAAGACCTTGGATCAAATTAGCCATTAGCCTTCCCGCTTCATTCAGCTGGTGGTATGTGTGACCTCTGACTCAAAGGGCAAAGGCATTTGGAGGATAATGGCACCTTAGACACCCTGCTGGCACGCTCCCTGTCCCCCATGGCTCCTCGACCACAGAGCAAAGGCGTATAGATGGACTCAGAGCTTCTATAGGTGTGAAGGACTCAGTGATCATGTATCCCACACTATGTAGGGTCGTGTGGGATAGTGAATGGAAGCCAAGCTCCATAGCAATAAATACACACCACAAAATGCATCCTATGCATCATATGCATCATAAAACGTAGGATGTATTCCAGGTTGAATTTTGCTTTCGGGTGATTCCTGTGGCCCGGCCACTGACTTGGTGGAGAAGCTTCCGGCTCAGGCTGCGCTGGTGGATTGTTCTTGCTCATATATCTGTGCCGTCACACGAGTGTTTGCTTTCCCGTCTCTGACTGCGTTTGTACTCCTTGTTCAGCCTTACTCACGTACTGCACTTGATCCTGTTCATTTTCAAGTACCAAGAGCCAGAACCCACCACGGAAGGCAGGCTCCCTAGACTAGAGGCTCCTATGGATAAAACATGCACGTGTATCATTAAAATAAGTGCGAGATGACAGTTTGGGTTTGGGGTGGCGAACGGAGTGTCTTTTTAAAAAATTAAGATATAATTTATATGCCACAAAATTGACCCTTGAAAGGTGTAAGTTTAGTAATTTTTAGTGTATTTACAACATCATGCAACCGTCTTTTTAAAACATACCAGCTGTTTGTTCATTTTTGAGGCATTCCACGTAATCCACACGGAAGTGGCTGTTCAACTTGCACTGAAACACACACACTTACACTCCGTTGAGATTTTACAAATGCCTGTGTGCTGGGCCTGCTGAGCATGGATCCTGGCAGTCCTGGGTGCCCTGAGTTTATTTTACACAAATGGTTCATTCCCGTTGGGTGGGGTCCGGGAGCACCAGGGCCACTGTCCCAGGCTTTATCCTAACTGTGGGCCTCAGGGGTTTGGTCGGCCCCTACCTGCTTCTGGAATCCTCTCTCCCTCTATTACAGTGAAGCACGGAGAGTCTACCAGACCCTGCTGTGGCTGAGTTCCCACTGGGGTCTGTGAGAAGTGACATGGGACCGGGGGACACCCCTGATTTATAAAGGATGGGTTTCTGCAGGCCCCGTCCTGAGCTCGCCGAGCAGCCAGAACCCGGGGGATCCAGAGGAAAGCCCAGGGAGACAGAGGCTCGTGCATTCACTTGCGTGCACGCAGCAACCACATTCCCCACGTGGAAAAGCTCCTCCATCTTTGTGAGTTTCTTTTCCCAGCTGGCAGCCAGGGCCGCGGTGCAGCCATATGGTGCCGGACTCCCCTAACTCTGCATGTCGGCACCATCTCCCTTCCCTTGGGGTTCACATGACATTGACTACCCGGATGTTGATTTTCACTCCTGTTCTGAGTTTTCAAATTCTCAGACTACAAAACGAGTTGGAAAGCAATCCCTTGTTGCCTCTTGCGATGAGCGAGAGTCTGGGCTTGGGCGACCGCCCCAGGTGACGACTCTAGCACATCCCCGACCCTGGCTCCACTTCGGCAGGGGCACCCCACTGCCTCTGAGCCCTTGGTGGGTGGCGTGGGCATCAGAAGAAAACAGTCCTAGCTGCTTAAGGTTTTCCGCACATTTGGCGTCTTGCCTTCAGTGAGTTTTTATTTCAAGACCAGCAGCTGTGGGCAGATGGAGTCATTCAAAGACTTACAGCATCGGGGCCAGCTGGTTGGTGTCCGGTAGTCAGGGGCCCACAGAGGCGCAGCCTGCCTGTTTTCCCATGGAACTGCCTTTTCAGAAGTATGCTGCAGGGTGGTTAAGAGCATTGGTGATGTGCATTGAAATAGGAGACAACGGTGGAGACGGGAAAGAACAGTCTCTCACCCAAAGGTGACTCCTCAGTCTACAGCCTCTAGTCATTTTGCCTTTGAACTTTCTTTCTTTCTGTTTTTCCCAAGGACTTGGGGCCCCAGGGGCTAAATGCACCCATCCACGATTTCTCAGCAATTCACAGCAGTTTAGGAGGGTTAGAACTCGCACTGCAGAGCCTGGAGGCCGGGAGCCAGCTGCAGGAGGCCTGGTAGGTGGAGGGGGAGAGAGACAGCAGAGGGAGGGAGGAGGCAGGAACCTAAAGCAGGATTTGGGTTCAAGTTTATTTTGGAAAGAAACCATCATAAACATAGACTCCAGGCCTCGGCCTTCTTTCACTGTTTGCTTAGGACTGAACCTGAAAACGAAATTCCTTTGTTATCTGCAGTGTATTCGTTGCTTGGGAGTGATGTACTGGAAGAAGATAGTTACTCCATTTTTTGTGGGGATCACTTGAGATTTAAGATTGGAGCTGGTTAATGACTTTAATGTACAAAAACTTGAAAATAGAAAGTTGTATAGAATCTATTTCTTTTTCCTACCATGACGCGTGCATTCATGAGAAATAACCCCCACTTTTGCCTCTGCTGCGCTAAGGTCATTATAACTTGCACCCCAGTCTGGGTCCAAAATAGCACAGTGAAGGCCAGGGCGGAAACGAGCATCACATTTTCACAAAGTTCTCACTAAATTCTGAAACTTTAGATTTTTCTACTTTTATTTTATCTTTTAAAAACTAAAAAATTATATATTGTTGATTGATTTCAGAGAGGAAGGGAAAGTAGGAGGGAGATAGAAACATCAATGATGAGAGCGGATCATTGATTGGCTGCCTCCTGCCTGCAACCTGGGCGTGTGCCCCAACTGGGAATCTAAGCATGACCTCCTGGTTCATAGGTCGATGGTCAGCCACTGAGCCGCGCTGGCAGTAGTTTGGAGGTAGGAGAGGAGTCACCTTTGTAACTGACGTTTAAGTGCACGCTTGCCTCTGAATTGAGAGGGATCTCATTCACGCCAGCGCAAGGACCCAGTTCATTATTCCTGTATGCTGACGTGTCTGACAGGCTGCAAAATCTCAAGTGAAATAGATGTATTTGCGCGAGACGTGGACTTGTAATTCATGGAATTGCAGCCTCCTAGGTAAAGAAAGGAATCAGCAGAGGTGTGCGTTTTATTTATGTGGCAAAAGCCAGAAAACACACAGGAAAACCTTGCCTCTGCCGTCACAGCTGCAGGTGAGTGTTCCAAGAATTCAGAATGCTCCCTGTAGTCGGTCCTCGGGAGCAGGGGTACCAGAGGCCCAGGGTTTCCCGGCGTTGGTGGACTTGCCAGGCTTGCCTGGGTGCCCCTGCCCTGCTTTAGCCAGAACACTGTGGATGGACCCGCCCGCCCTCCCTCCCTCTCCTTCCTTCCTCCTTCCCTATCCTTCTCCTTCCTCCCTCTCCTTCCTCTCCTTCCCCTCTTCCTCTCCCTCCTCTACTCTTTCTCTCCTTCCTTCCTTCATCCCTCCCTCCCCCTCTCCTTTCTTCTTTGTTTTCTCCTCTACTCATCAGCTGTTATCTCTCAGGTTGTTTTTTCTTGATGGTTCCTCATGTCCTCTAAAGAGACTCAGAGAACTCAGTCTTCATACCTCTTCTCTGTCTACACTCACTCTATCCCTATGTCATCCCTCCTTGGCCCAGACTTGCAATAATACCCTTGGCCCCTGGCGTGGACTCCAGCCTGGGCCTCGAACCTGAACTCCAGACTCGATACCCCCCCTCACCTTCTTTTCAACCCCTGCCCTCCACACTCATCCCACTCCAGCCTTGCTGGCCTCCCGCTGTTCCTAGTTATGCTAATTGTGCTCCCACCTGGGGGGTGTGTGTATGTGGTGTATTTGTGTGTGTCTGTGTAGTGTGTCTCTGTGTTTGGTGTCTGTGTGTGTGTCTATGTATCTCTCTCTGTGTGTGTGGTATGTCTCT
This sequence comes from Murina feae, assembly GCA_004026665.1. Lineage (NCBI taxonomy): Eukaryota > Metazoa > Chordata > Mammalia > Chiroptera > Vespertilionidae > Murina > Murina feae. The sequence goes on from PVJC01052401.1 coordinate 5,946, forward strand.
GTGTCTGTGTGTGTGTGTGTTTGGTGTCTATGTGTGTGGTGTGTGTATGTGGTGTGTGTGTCTGTGTATCTGTGTGTGGTTGTGTGTGTGGTGCGTGTATGTGTGTGTATCTGTGTGTGCACGCGTGTGCATCTCCCCTGCCTGATGTGCTGCCCCCAATGCCTACTGGGGCTCATGCCTGCAGGTCTGTGTGGAAGGGGCCCTGGTGGAGGCCATCTCTGAAGGGTGTGAAAAGGGCCGTCCCTACTCCAACTACAAAAGCCTCTTTGACCCGCCTGCTGCACGCCTCTCCGTGGAGTTGCTTTTCCTCGTTTTCCTCCAGAAGAGCTCCAGGCAGCAGAGACCTGGCTTTGTTCTCGGCCCCATGGCCAAGGCGGGGGGCACAGAGTAGGTGTTCATTAAGCAGGTGCTGAGTGGACGCATGAAGTCACCACAGGAAATGTTAGGCAGATGCCCTGTAGAACCCCATGCCTTTATTTTTAAAAAGTAAATGGATTCATATTTACAAAGCGAATAAAGTCATAGATGTGTCTTTCCTCATCCCTTCAGATTTAAGACACTCACAGATGCACCTGGAATGGTGATAACAGGCTGAGAAGGGTACAGGGAGCGTGCGGTGGATGCTGATAGCCAGAAATAGTTTCAGTAACAGCAGTAGCAGCTCAGTGGTTTTGCTAAAGGACTGCAGTATTTTTTAGAAGGGAAGCTTCAATAATCCCATTTTACTACTTCCCGAAACCTTTGAAAAGCACAGAACTCGTTAGTGTTGAATTATTTACTAGAAATCCACCCCCAAGCCCACCCTGATATTAGTTGTCTGGGGTTTAAGTGTTTTTAATAATGCCTTGATAATATTGGCTTAATGAATTAAGTTCTCAGAAAAGTGGCCAGGCTTAGCTTACAATAAATCACATTATACTTTTTGCAATAAAAGCAACTGAAACTCCACTTGTAAGTAATAATGGGGAAAGATCTGGTATTAATCAAACCAGCGGCCACAGCTGGGCTCTCTCTGCAGCCCCAAACGCTGTGGAGTTAGTATGGAACGTACCCGTATTTGAGGCTTAAAGAACACAGTGAGGCAGTCCTTAGAGAACAAGCTTTTGCAAAAAATCCGGTGGGAAATTGCACGTCAGACGTCCAGAAGATCCTATTTTCAAAGTCTCTGTCTTAGAACATTTAAAAAATTATGTGGCTGGCCTCTTCACCATGTAGCTCGTCCTAGGAGAAAGGTGTTGGGAGTGCTTTTTGCATAAGTAATTGTCCTTCACAGTTCCTTGAGGGGAGGAAGACATTGGCCTGGCCCTGTCCGGGTTGGGGGATCCCTCCGAGCCTGTGCCAGGTGCCAGCCCAGCCTGCCTGGGTGGGGCATCGTGGGGATGACAGCAGAGAGTCATCCATCTGGCCCGTGGCTGATACAAAGGCACATCTTGCCGCATCACAATCTCCTTTTTCCTGGAGATTTCTTGAGGGTTTTCTCCCAGTTTCAGCAAAAAAAAATATACTCCCAACACTTTCTTCCTAGGACCTGGTTAAGAGGATATATATATATATATATATATATATATATATACTAACGTTTTAAGACAGAGACTTTGAAAATATAATTTTCTAAATGTTTCAGGTGCAAGTCCCCACTGATTTCCTTTTTGCAAAAGCTTGTTCTCAAAGGACTGCCTAATTGTGTCCTTGGTGTAGCATCACATCCACCCTGAGACCCTGGACCTTCTCTGAAGCCTGCCTGGTGTCCTGGGCCAGACTGTCTGCCAATCCTGTAGCAGGGTGGGGAACGTCTGGCCCGAGGGCCGTATAAGGCCTGTGAAGTCACTTGGCCTGGCCCTGCCAAGGCGTGAAGGGCAAGTTAATTAAGTGTTTGACCAAATAGAGCAGGCCAATTTTTAGGTTGATAATGTTGTATGGCCCCTGAATGATGTTATAAGTATGCACGTGGCCTTTGGCAGGAAAAAGGCTCCCCACCCCTGGCTTTAGCAGATAAATACAACTGTTCTGTCCGGTTCTAGGCTCCACTGTGCCAGGACGGCTGGAGGCAGCAGCGAGGACAGTCCTGGTCTCTCGCTCCCCTCCGCCCCCCCAACATGGGCTTGTGGTTGAGCCTCTATAGGAGCATCTAGAAGAGTGGTTCTCAACCTTCTGGCCCTTTAAATACAGTTAGTTCCTCATGCGGTGACTCAACCATAAAATTATTTTCGTTGCTACTTCATAGCTGTAATGTTGCTACTGTTATGAATTTTAATGTGAATATCTGATATGCAGGATGGTCTTAGGCGACCCCTGTGAAAGGGTCATTCGACCTCCAAAAGGGTTGCGACCCACAGGTTGAGAACCGCTGATCTAGAAGGAATCATTCAAAGCAGAGGCTGCAGCTTTTGCTCAGATCCTCCCGGTGTTCTGCAGCTCTCCCTCCCGGGAGGGCCCTCTGTTGGGGGAGGACGCCACATCGTGGGCGCGTGTGTGGTCACGTGTGGAAATCTCACTTCCTGGCAGTCACCCTGGCTGGGGTTCGTGGGGGACCCTGAGTGGAGGGAGTCTGTCTGGTTCTCTGGCATCGTGGGGTGTGAACGTGAACCAAAGCTGCCAGGAGGTGTGGCCAGGTCCCAGGTGGAGGCCTGTGTCCCTCTGCCCCAGGCCTGCCTCCTGCATGGGCAGAGCTGTTCCCACAAAGCTTTGCTCATGTCCAGAGGTGTGCACGCTGGCTCAGGGCATCCTGGGTACAGCAGAAAGTGTCCCTCTAGCCAGTGGCTGATAGAGACGGATCTTCCACATCAGCGGAGACTTTCCTACTAAAGATCTTTATGGGAGAGGGAAGGGCAGGAAACACTGCGGCCCATCCCACGATGGCTCCCTCCCACCCTGAATAAACACACGTCACGCCTAGGTCACAGAGTCTGTCGGTGTCGCTAGGACTCCCTCTGCCCACAGGTGTGGGCACCTTCTCTAACGTGTCATGAGGCCACTGTGCCTTCCCTCGCCGGGCTTGCTGTCCTGAGCAGCCTCCAGGGGGCAGGAGTCGGGCTTGTCCTCAGTGTAAATGTTATGGCACGGTTTCTGCCCCCAAGGAATTTGCCTCGATGGTGAGATACAGCATGCAGCGCTCTAACTCACCAGGAAGAGTTTGCCAAGTTGTGTGAGTAACTCAGACCAGAGAGGAACCATAGAAGTTTGGGGGAGTCAGACCGCACAGACAGGCTGGGCCTTACGAGGGGGGACAAGTATTTTGTTTTTAGCTGAATGGTTGTAGAATTGATATTCAGTGAACTGTACACGTCCCCGGTGTATGATTTGCTGCGTCTGATCATAGGTACACACCCATGAAACCAGGGTCACAGTAGTGAACATGCTTATCACGCCACACGTTGTCTTCTGGTTTCTGAGGCAGGAAGGGAACTATTGGGGTAGGAATGTAAGCAGAGGCCCAGCACAGGGACTGCAGGGCTCCTGTGGGGCAGAGGGAAGCCACTCCGACTGTATGGGAGGGTCACGTGAGGACCCTAAGAGAGGCGATGATGAGACAGCGTGAAGTACGTTACACAGGGCCAAACCAGGGGTGCAAGGATGGCCCAGAGGAGCCAGCGGGAGTGTTTGCTTGTGGTGGGATATGTCCGAGCAGAGCTTATCTGCTAAAATTTCATCTTTTAGAAACAGTAGCAACAATGTCAAATTTTAGGTGCTTTATTTTATTTTATTTTATATTATTTTTTTGGTAGTAAGTCCAGGAAAACATAGCCAAGTACATTTCTGCAGTATTTCATGTATACAAAATCAATTAACAGAGAAAGAAACATTAGGCAATTTCATAATTGGATAATTAACAGGCTCCTTAACTGCCTTGTACTAATACAGCTACTTGCAGATTGAAAATCCATTTGCCATCTGATGGTACATTGGCGCCTACCCATAAAAAATTACATCTAATCCAGATAGCCTTTAATAATTTAAAGCAAAGTTTCAGGGTGTCGTACTAGGATCGCAGTTAGTGTTTTATATTTGTGAAGTCCATGTTGGACTTTGGAGTCACGTTGAATGTGGACTTTAGAGTTCAGGGAAACATTTAAGTAGGTGTTACCCACTCTCGCATCCTTAGCTCTCTCTCCACTGTGATTGGCTAAGAGGTAGACTGGGGAGCAAGATCTTCATGTTGGAAGCTAGGTAGGCGAATGTGAAGTCATCTTCCTCTTTCTCCTCTCCTGGGGAGGGCTTGGCAGCTGCCAGGATACACTAGCAGTGATGCTCTGAGATTCTCACTGAAAACCCTGCAAAGGCCCTTTGGAGCATTATGTACTCCAAACAGAGAAACTAAGAATACTTTTCACTTGAGAAGCATCGTATGGAAACTCAGATCCATGGAAATGAACTACCCTTAACCTAGAGAAGAAGGCGAGGAGCCATCCAGTCCCAGCTCAGGAATGCAGGGACCCATTCTTACTTGGGTTTCTTTTAAGAAGACCTTGACTTACCCTAATGCAGGAGGTGGTTATCCAAAGGTCAGTTCTAAGTCACTCTAATTCCAAAAGTGTTTGCTAGGTCCTCCCAGATAATAGGCTCCTTAATAGCCTTATATCGGTACAGCGGCTAAAAGCTGTCGTCATCATCATTGGTAGTGCTGTAGTTACATATACAAGGTGCTGTATCACATACTGAGAAGAATCTAAACTAATAAAAGCGAAATAGTAAAATTAACCGTTTCTCCGAGACAGGGTAAGCCACGCCCACCAGCCAATCAGAGTGGCGGTATGCAAATTAGCCCAGCCAACATGGCGGCCGCCACTCCCGGACCTGAGTAAACGTTTAGGCAGCGTCCGTTGCAGCAGGAGCGAGAGGGAAACTGTTTTCGGCCCTCGGCGAGCAGCCTCCGAAACATGTTTCAATAATGTATCAATCATAGAATCCTTGGGAGCTGAAGGGAACAGCAGACCTAGCCTGAGTCTAAAACTATAACATTGTTGCAGTATAGATTCTGCGAGGTGAGGCAGAGAGAGGCTTTGTTACATGTGTAGGCCGGCTTAAAGGAACAGTGTATCAATTATAGGAGAAAAACCCCTGAAATCTGCGTCCAGCCAGCCTTGCTGGGACGTTGGGTCAATGGGAGCTGTGGGCAGCCTGAAAGCCCCTCACCCAGGCTGGTCAGGCACGCCAGCAGGTGGACATCCCCCGAGGGGTCCCAGACTGCGAGAGGGCACAGGCC
>PVJC01052402.1:0-11155 GCA_004026665.1 Murina feae
ATATATTAATTAAACCATCTAAACCTATGTAACTTTCCATTAAGTACCATTCTCTTATGTAAGGGTGGCCTGAAAGAAAAGTAAGAACTAATTATAAATACTAACATATATTTTTACATTTTATATGAAATTATCTTCATTTATTTAAATATGTTAATTACATTTTAATTTCATTGATTACTTATAACAGTCAAATTTTTATAGTTTTACTATTCAGGCCTAAGACTTCACTTATGTCTTTGAGATGCATTTGTTTGTACTCCTTACCACATATTTCCTCTCCTTCTTAAAATATATTTAATGCTCTGATATTTAACACCTGCTTGTTGCTTATATATGAGATATCTGATATGCCCAGTCTTTTTTTAAAAAAACTTTTGAAAGAATATAAAAACTTAAAAGAGGGTGCCTGCTTGGCCTCGCCTCCTCGGGGCCCATGTCAGGCGTGGGAATGTGACCTTTCTCACTGTTCCAGGAGATAGCCCTGGGCCGGAAGAGATAACCCAGTTCTGAGGTAAGGGCTTAGCAGAAGTTTTACTGCTGATCCTCCCCGTTTGTTGATTAATGAACCAAAGTTCCTTGTGTAACCTCGCCAGGCACCAGGTGCTTATCTGGAAAGCCCCTGCTATGTCTGCTACCCCCTCCCTATTTTGTAGTTGTTGCCTTTATAAGCTTGTAAGACTTGCTGTTCGGGGCTCGACTTCTCTGCTCCTGTGAGAGTCATGAGTTGAGCCCCAGCATGCTGGAATAAAATCCTCTTGCTGTTTGCATCAAGTGCCGTCTCCGGTGGTTGATTGGGGTTGCCATCGTCTCCAGGGGCAGAGGGTCCAAGCTGGTTTCTTTCATTTTGGTGCATTGGCTGAGAAATGATGGCCACCCCCTCATCCAAGGTGGAGTCGACCTTGGAGGTAGGGAAGGGGTACCCCAAAGTGTCTGTCTTGTGTTAGTTCGGTCTGGTGTGCGCACTTTCGGTTTCGCAGCCTTTCGGCAGCTCATGAGAGCGACCAAGCAGTGGTCGGTAGATGTGCCCACAGGACCACAGGCTGCAACCCTGGGGGACGCCCCAGGAGTTGAGGAGGACCAGGGATGCCTGGTTGTCTCCTACTGTAAGGGCGCTGATTGAGTCCGGTTGTCTGATCAGAAGTTATGGAGATCGCGCCCGTCTGATTCTGTTGTAGGTTTGTGGAGGACCAAGTGTGGTAGGTGGGTCCTCGTATTTGTAGTATTTCTGTTATTGTTGTTATTTGTGTTTCTGACGTATCCACTGACGATGGGACAGACTGTGACAACCCCTCTGAGTTTGACTTTAAAACACTGGACTGAAGTGAAGGGAAGAGGTCGCAACCTATCAGTTGAGGTTAAAAGAGAGGTCCGTGGCAGACTTTCTGTTCCTTGGAGTGGCCCACTTTTAACGTCGGCTGGCCCTCAGAAGGAACGTTTGACTTATCTCTCATTTTTGCTATCAAGGAGATTGTTTTTCACAAAGGACCTGGAGCCCATCCGGACCAGCAGCCCTACATTGTGGTCTGGCAGGACTTGGTACAGAATCCCCCCCCTTGGGTCTGGCCCTGGGTCGTCAAAGCCGAACGCAAGGCCGAGACCCGAGTTCTGACCATCCAACCAGCTGGTCCCGGGGAGAGAACCGATCCCCCGGACCCCCCAAAGAAGATCTATCCGGAAACTCAGGCCGACCTCCTCCTACTTGACTCACCTCCTCCGTATCCTCCTGCTCTAGCTCCTGTGGGAGGGCCGGCCGTGCCGCCGGCCTCTGCTCCTTCCGCTCCCCTTGCGGATCCTCTGCCGGGGCCGCGCAAAGTACCAGGAGTCGCCGAGCCATAACTCCCGACTCTACCGTCGCCCTTCCCCTCAGAGCTTACGGCCCCCCTCCGGTGGCGACGGATGGTGGGCCGGCTCCTCTCCAACCCCTCCAGTACTGGCCTTTTTCTTCCGCAGATTTATACAATTGGAAGACTAACCACCCTCCTTTTTCAGAGGATCCCCAGCGTTTGACTGGCTTGGTCGAGTCCCTAATGTTCTCTCAGCAACCGACCTGGAACGATTGCCAGCAGCTGCTACAGACTCTTGTCACCACAGAAGAGAGGGAGAGGATTTTACTAGAAGCAAGAAAGAATGTACCCCGGGGGGACGGCGTCCCACCCAGCTCCCCAACGAGATTGAGACTGCCTTTCCCCTCTCCAGACCTGACTGGGACTTCAACACGGCAGAAGGTAGGGAGCGGCTGACAGTCTATCGCCAGGCTCTGGTGGCTGGTCTCCGTGGGCGGCAAGGCGTCCCACCAATTTGGCTAAGGTAAGAGAAGTCCTTCAGGGACCCACGGAACCCCCGTCAGTGTTCCTTGAGCGATTGATGGAGGCTTTCAGGCGCTACACCCCGTTTGACGCTACGTCTGAGGGCCAGAAGGCATCCGTAGCCATGGCTTTCATAGGTCCGTCAGCTTTAGACATCAAGAGGAAGTTACAGAGAATAGAAGGGCTACAAGATTATACTCTGCAGGATTTGGTCAAGAAGGCAGAAAAGGTATATCATAAAAGAGAAACTGAGGAGGAAAAAGAGCAAAGAAAAGAAAAGGAAAGGGAGGAAAGGGAGAGTAAAAGAGATTGCCGACAGGAGAAAAACTTAACACGGATTTTGGCTACAGTAGTAGGCGAGAAAAAACCAGGAGCAGACTCGAGATAGGTCTAAGAAGTTAGGGAACCTGGGCAACCACATCCCGTTAGAAAAGGACCAATGTGCTTACTGCAAAGAAAAAGGACACTGGAAGAGGGAGTGCCCCCAGAAAAAGAGGGGGGCTCCCCAGAAGGTATTGGCCTTAGGAGAAGAAGAAGATTAGCGGGGATGGGGCTCAGAACCCCTCCCCGAGCCTAGGGTAACCCTTGAGGTGGAGGGGAAGCGAGTTGAATTCCTACTAGACACTGGGGCACAGCACTCAGTCCTACTTGAACCATCTGGACCTGTCTCACAAAAGAAATCATGGGTTGTGGGGGCCACTGGGCATCAACAATACTCCTGGACCACCAAAAGAATGGTAGACTTAGGAACAGGGCGAGTGACCCATTTGTTCCTAATCATTCCTGAGTGCCCTGCGCCCCTACTCGGGAGGGGCCTCCTGACTAAGATGGGCGCCCAGATTACCTTCACCCTTGTTGGCCCGGAAGTAATCCACAAAGGGAGAGTAATAACTGCACTGACTGTACGCCTAGATGATGAACGTAGGCTATTTGAAGGACGGAAAGCAAAGATTGACCCTATAACCCACTGGATAGATATCCAGGGGCATGGGGCAGAGACTGCTGGAATGGGGCTAGCTGCAGAGAGACCGCCCATAGTCATAGAGCTCAAGGCCACTGCCACCCCTGTGGCCGTACATCAGTACCCTATGACTAAGGAGGCCCGGGAAGGAATTAGGCCCCATATCCAGCGCCTCCTTCAGCAAGGTATCTTGGTAAAGTGTCAATCACCATGGAACACCCCCCTACTGCCTGTTAAGAAACCCAGCACAGGGGACTATCGTCCGGCCCAGGACTTGAGGGAAGTAAACAGGCGGGTTCAGGATATCCACCCCACCGTACCTAACCCTTACAACCTGTTGAGCTCTCTTTCCCTGGATCACGTCTGGTACACCGTCTTGGACCTGAAGGATGCTTTCTTCTGCCTGCGGCTACACCCTTCCAGCCAGAACATATTTGCATTCAAGTGGAGAGACCCTGACTCCGGGACGGCAGGACAGCTAACATGGACCCGACTACCTCAGGGGTTCAAGAATTCCCCGACCCTCTTCGACGAGGCTCTCCACCAGGACTTAGCCTATTTCCGAGCCAGCCATCCCCAGGTAACGCTTCTGCAGTATGTAGATGACTTACTACTAGCTGGGACCACGAAAGAAGAGTGCCAGCGGGGCACTGAACTACTACTAGAAGAACTTGCCCGCTTAGGATATCGGGCCTCTGCCAAGAAGGCCCAGATCTGCCAGAGGGAGGTAACGTACCTGGGGTACTCCCTGAAAGGGGGGCGGAGGTGGCTCACGGAGGCCAGGAAGCAAACTGTGACTCAGCTACCCGTTCCATGCTCACCCCGCCAGGTGCGGGAATTCCTGGGGACTGCAGGATTCTGTTGCTTATGGGTCCCCAGGTTTGCTACCCTGGCAGCTCCCCTTTACCCCTTAACAAAGGAGGGTGCCCCGTTTGAGTGGGGTGACAACCAACAGCAGGCCTTTGATGACATCAAAAGGGCACTACTGTCAGCCCCAGCCCTGGCCCTACCGGACGTAGCGAAGCCCTTTATCCTGTATGTAGACGAAAGAGGAGGGGTAGCCCGAGGAGTGCTAACCCAACCCCTAGGGCCATGGAAAAGACCAGTAGCTAACCTCTCCAAGAAGCTAGACCCCGTTGCTAATGGTTGGCCGGCTTGCCTGAGGTCTGTGGTGGCGGTGGCAGTGTTAGTAAAAGATGCTGATAAATTGACTGTGGGACAAAAGCTAACGGTCGTTGCTCCTCATGCCCTGGAAAGCATCATCAGACAGCCTCCTGATCGGTGGCTGTCCAACGCCCGCATGACGCATTACCAGAGCCTCCTCTTGAATGAGGACAGGATCCAGTTCGGCCCACCTGTCATCCTAAATCCGGCCACCCTACTACCCAGCGCCTCTGCTCCTGTGAAAGTAATACACACCTGTCAAGAGATTTTGGCGGAGAAGACAGGTACCCGAAGGGACCTCTAAGACCAGCCCTTGCCAGACGCTCAGCTGACCTGGTTCACAGATGGGAGCAGCTACATTATAGAAGGTAAAAGGGTGGCCGGGGTGGCAGTAGATGATAGGCAGATTATCTGGGCAAGCAGCCTGCCTGAAGGGACGTCAGCCCAGAAGGCTGAGTTACTCGCTTTGACCCAGGCCTTATGGCTGGCAGAAGGGAAAAAGATCAACATCTACACTGACAGCAGGTATGCCTTCGCAACTGCCCATATACACGGGGCCACCTATAAGCAGCGAGGTCTACTAACCTCGGCAGGGAAGGAAATCAAGCATAAAGAAGAAATTCTAGGCCTATTAGAGGCTGTTCACCTCCCCAAGAAGGTGGCGATTATTCATTGCCCTGGGCATCAGAAGGATGGGTCCAGAGTTGTGGAGGGAAATCAAAGGGCCGACAGGGAAGCCAAACAGGCAGCACAGAAACTTTGTATCCTATCCTTGTCAGTGACTGAAGATACAGTCTATCCTTCCATTAAGAGTTTTGAATATTCAAAACAAGACCTTGAGAGCATGGACCAGTTAGGGTTTCACCTGGAAACTCTAGAAGGGACTTGGGAAACCCCAGAAGGGAAGAGCATCCTCCCAGAGAAACAGGCAGTCATCTTCCTTAGGCATCTTCATAAACTGACTCATCTAGGGCCGAAACATTTAAAGGCCATGGTTCGGTCCTCACCATATTATGTTATGAAGCTAGGAGTACCAGCACATACCACTGTAAAAGATTGCAAGCCTTGTCAAATGGTGAATGCTCAACCCAGCAAGCTGTCGCAGGGCAAACGGCTCCGAGGAGACCGCCCTGGAAGTTATTGGGAAGTAGACTTTACTGAAGTAAAACCAGCCAAGTATGGGTACAAATACCTACTGGTATTCATAGACACCTTTTCAGGATGGGTCGAAGCTTTTCCTACAAAAAAGGAGACTGCTCAAGTAGTAGCCAAGACAATACTGCAAGACATCTTCCCAAGATTTGGAATGCCTAAGGTAATGGGGTCCGACAACGACCCTGCGTTTGTTGCCCAGGTAAGTCAGGGATTGGCCCAAATCCTGGGGCTCGATTGGAAGTTACATTGTGCTTATAGGCCCCAAAGTTCAGGGCAGGTAGAGAGAATGAATAGAACCCTAAAAGAGGCCATGACTAAATTATCCTTAGAGACTGGCATTGCAGACTGGACAGTCCTCCTTCCCTTTGCCTTATTCCGTGTGCGTAATACCCCTGGCCCCTTTCAACTAACTCCCTTTGAAATCCTGTATGGGACACACCCTCCTCTTGTTACTATGCCACTCCTCCCCTCCCCGGAATCTTACTCCTCTCAATCTCTGTATACCAGATTAAAAGCCCTTGAGACTGTGCAGAAGGAGGTGTGGAGCAGACTGGCCGAGGCCTACAAGCCTGGGGACCTGCAAGTACCGCACCAGTTCCAGGTTGGAGATTCCGTATATGTTCGGCGCCACCGTGCGGCCAACCTCGAACCACGGTGGAAGGGACCGTACCTAGTGCTGCTTACAACTCCAACTGCAATAAAGGTCGATGGCATCGCCACCTGGATCCATGCCTCGCATGTCAAGCCAGCGCCACCACCTGCGCCAGAGTGGAAAGCAGAGAAGATGGACAATCCCCTCAGGCTCCATGTTCGCCGCCTCCCTGCTCCTGTGGACATACCTTCCATTGATAAGTAGCTCTAACTCCCATGCCCCCCAGCGGCTAACGTGGCAAGTTCTATCTCAAACTGGGGATATAGTATGGAGTACTACAAAGGAGGACCCTCCTTGGACTTGGTGGCCGTCCCTGACCCCTGACATATGTGCTCTAGTAGCTGGGTTAGAGAGATGGGATATCTCCAGTAATACCTATGAGGAAATCCTGTCAGGCCCTAATCACTTGGCAATGCACTCACTTACCCAAGGGTCCACATCCCGAGGCCAGCACATTGCAGACGCTCCTGGTTGTAGCAACCCAGCTGCCCAGCGCCGAATGCGGCAGACCCCATTCTATGTCTGTCCTAGAGATGGGAGGTCCCACAGTGAAGCCAGAAGGTGTGGTAGGGTAGATCATTATTATTGTGCAGAATGGGGCTGTGAGACTACTGGAAATACCTATTGGAATCCCACCTCCTCCTGGGACTTAATAACCGTACAAAGAAGCAATACCGGGGCAGGGTTGGACCCCTTAAACATCTCCTTCACGGAAAAAGGGAAACTCTCGCGAGACTGGGTAAAGGGAAGAACCTGGGGACTCCGGTTTTATATGTCAGGTCATGACAAAGGGCTGTCCTTTCTTATTAGGCTTAAGGTTGAAGCTCCAACCACCGTCCTGGTAGTACCCAGCCAAGTACTGTTTGAGCAGTGGCAGCCCACTATCCGTACCAGACCACCTGGCCCTGGGCCCAGTAAAATAGATAAGGCTAGCCCTGCTCCGACCCCCTCAGTTCCTAGTCCCGCAACTACTCCTGGAATGCCGAGCACAGGGCAGAGGCTCCTTAATCTGATACAGGGGGCTTTTAGTGTTCTCAATGCCACAAGCCCCAACCTAACAGAGTCCTGCTGGTTGTGCCTAGCCTCGGGCCCACCCTACTACGAAGGGATTGCCTTCTCAGGAGCTTTTAACAATACAACCACCCATCACTCCTGCAGTTGGGGGTCGAACAGTAAACTCACCCTCACAGAAGTCTCAGGACAAGGCACTTGCCTAGGCACGGTTCCCTCGAACCGTAGACATTTGTGCAACCAGACCTTGGAGAGTCCTCGAACGACTACCAACTACTATCTGGTGCCCCCAGGGTGGGGATGGTGGGCTTGCAGTACGGGACTGACCCCTTGCATCTCTTCATCAGTGTTCAACACCACCAAGGATTACTGTGTTTTAGTGCAGCTGATTCCTAGGGTCATCTACCACGAAGCAGGTCCATTTGAGGCAGAGTTTGACCTCCGACCTCGTTGGCATAGGAGGGAGCCGGTTTCACTCACTTTAGCCGTATTAATGGGCCTAGGTGTAGCAGCTGGGGTAGGGACAGGGACGGCTGCGCTCATCCAGACCCCTCAACACATCGAAGAGCTACGAGCAGCTGTAGATGAAGACCTAAAGGCCATAGAGCAATCTATCACAAATCTAGAAGAGTCACTGACATCTTTATCTGAGGTAGTACTCCAGAATAGGCGAGGATTAGACCTTCTATTTCTCAAAGATGGTGGTTTATGTGCAGCACTAAGAGAAGAATGCTGTTTTTACATAGATCATTCAGGTATTGTAAAAGATTCCATGTCCAAGCTTAGGGAAAGGTTAGAAAAAAGACAACGGGACCGCGAAGCACATCAATGCTGGTTTGAAAGTTGGTACAACCGGTCCCCTTGGTTCACCACTCTTGTGTCCTCCCTGACGGGTCCTCTTATTATTCTGCTCTTACTTCTCACCTTTGGACCCTGCATCTTAAACCGTTTAGTCACATTCATCCGGGAGAGAACAAGTGCAGTTCAGGTACTAGTGCTCAGACAGCATTACCAGTCCCTCCATCACGGGGAGGACCCCGGAGACGAATGTATATAACCAGAAGTTCCATGATTAGAACTTACCCTAAAAGCAAATGGGGGAGTGAAAGAATATAAAAACTTAAAAGAGGGTGCTTGCTTGGCCTTGCCTCCTCGGGGCCCATGTCAGGCGTGGGAATGTGACCTTTCTAACTGTTCCAGGAGATAGCCCTGGGCCGGAACAGGCAACCCAGTTCTGAGATAAGGGCTTAGCAGAAGTTTTACTGCTGATCCTCCCCGTTTGTTGATTAATGAACCAAAGTTCCTTGTGTAACCTCGCCAGGCACCAGATGCTTATCTGGAAAGCCCCTGCTATGTCTGCTACCCCCTCCCTATTTTGTAGTTGTTGCCTTTATAAGCTTATAAGACTTGCTGTTTGGGGCTCGACTTCTCTGCTCCTGTGAGAGTCACGAGTTGAGCCCCAGCATGCTGGAATAAAATCCTCTTGCTGTTTTCATCAAGTGACGTCTCTGGTGGTTGATTGGGGTTGCCGTTGTCTCCAGTGGCAGAGGGTCCAAGCTGGGATCTTTCACTTTTAGCATGTTCCCATTCTTCTTCTGAATGTATTTATTTGAGCATATTTGACTTTTTGTGCCATGAGACAACAAAGAAGGTATAATTTAATGTCTAGTTTCTACTTACAAGAGAGTTTTGTGGAAACGTTTTTATTCCTTTCTATTACCGTCTGTGATATTTCCAGCATCTCTGAACAATTAACCCAGGCATTGTAGGTTAGGCAGAAGAATGCTAACTCAAGCCAGATGAACGAGCTTAATCAGAACCCCACAGGCATCACCAACAAGAGCAACTAACAACTCGTCTGTGCTGTAAAAACAGGAGATGAGCCCCACAAGACACAAGAACATTCTAGTGCCGGCACGGGGCCCTGGCATGGCAATACCGATTTGAAAAAGAGAGCCATTTTTTTCTACAAAGATTTAATTTAGATCTAGTATCCATCATTCAAATAGCCATTTTTAAGAAACTCCTCCTTACAGCCTTGCTACGCATTCCAGAAAATCTCTCTTTTGCTTCAGTGCTTACAAAATGCATCTCCTTAGCAATGCACATCAACACCTAGCACTTTGACTCTATTAAATATATGAATCGAATTCTGTAGCCATATTCTTGTGATTCTTTTTTAAAATGTTCTTTATTGATTAAGGTATTATATATGTGTCCTTACCCCCCACTACCCCCCATCCTCCCCAATTATGATTCTTTTCTTCCAATAAAGAATAGCAATCTTTTGATGGTAATTTCTTATCACTATTAACCATTATTTTCTATTTATCCTGCTTCTCAAACCTACAGTTCCTAAGCATTTTATGTGTTTTACTTAAATCCTTGGCTAGGTAAACATTACTTTGGCATGTGTTTTGAACAGAGCACTTGCAATTATTTTATCCTATAGAATAATAAAGTAAAATGTAACATTTTCTTCTTGTTTTCTTCACATGATAATGCAAAGGACTAAAACAACAATTAAAAAAAAAAGTGGGTTGCTGTTAAGATGCTCAGGACATTTTTCCTCTGAAGGTCAAGTTAAGAATACAAATTTAAGATCACCTGTGTGCTTAATGAGAACAATTAACCAGTCAATTTGCTACACTCTTACACCTGACCTTCTATGGATGAAGTTATCTGCTAATTCTTTTATTAGCTTTTGATTTTTTTATACTGTGCATTTTAGAATGACAATAAGTCACACATCATGGACTAATGATGCCATTAAAAGTCAAACTACTGCTCATAAAACAGTTTAAGTTTCTTCGCCCTTTATAAGCCCCATCTCTGTGTATACAGCAGTCAGAGGTGGAGAAGCATAATGGTATCCCCAGGCTTTTCTCAGCAGGTAAGCATGTTTCTTGAATACTCATCACACCAATGCCTTCTGTGCCACTGTTTCACCTGGAGGTACATGAAAACAGAGGCTGGTGGGTTCAGTCTACATTATCTACTGTGGCTGTAGCTTTAGTTTTCTCATCAAGCTCTGGTATCTACTTTTGAGTTTCATCTTCTGCAACCTCTTCAGGAAACACATTTGAGTGAAATATTTGCTGAAAAACAAAACAAAACAAAACAAAAACTCATACTGAAGTTTCAAGGTTGAGTTACTTAAAAATCCCCCAAACACTTCTAAAGATAGTGAATGCATATATGTCTGAAAGACGTCATGAAAAGAACTAAGGGGAAAAAAAGAAAAGAACTAAGGGATATGTTTGATACATCACACCGGTGACATTTCAAATGCTCTCATGAAACAGAGTCTGCAAAACACAATGGCAATCCTGTTTAATTTACATGTCACTAAAACTGTGTAGCTGCCAGAGAGTGTGTTTTATTATAAGTGGTACTTTAACCTAAATTCAGATCTGATACTACTTCTAACCTGACAGTACTATGCATTAGTTTTCATTCAGAGCTAAACTGTCACCCATGTTTTTAAGATAGTGTTTTTCTTTTCAAGGTCAAATATGAAGGGTAATTCTCTAAAATGGCCCACATCATCTTTCCCAAAGTCATACTGATCCAAACATCTCACATATTTAAGAAAACAATTAGAATATATTAATAAAAGTATACTAATAAATATACTTATGGAGTATATTTTCTTGACTATTGTCTCTTTTTAAAAATATCACTACAATTATATATAAAAAGTATGTGCACTGCTGGTGGGAATGCAGACTGGTGCAGCCACTGTGGAGAACAGTATGGAGTTTCCTCAAAAAATTAAACATGGATCTCCCTTTTGACCCTGTGATCCCACTTCTGGGAATATATCCTAAGAAACCAGAAACGCCAATCAGAAAGGACATATGCATCCCTATGTTCATAGCAGCACAATTTACCATAGCAAAA
>PVJC01052403.1:0-11153 GCA_004026665.1 Murina feae
TGTTTGAAGCAGTTTAGCAATTTTTAAAGGGCTTTCTTTTATCTCTCCTCACACAAAAGAGCAGCCACAGCTTTCCTGCTTTTTCTAATGGTTTTAAAATTTAACTCAGGCATTTTAATACACTGTCATGTTTTCATAGCATAATAAATATTTAATGTTAATGGAAAAGGGGCATATATTTTGAACATAAATGTGGGATAAATCTTTAAAAATCAGAGAAAGGAGAAATTTAAGTTTCTAAAGGTAATTTATTTCTCAAAATGCTTTCCTACTGCCAATGAATCTGCTTTTAAAAATCTTTATGATATAGAATTACTAATGAATGTGTGTTTAGCAGAAGAATTAAGAATAGAGTAAGCCAGTGATTTTCAACCTTTTTTCATCTCACAATACACATAAACTAAATACTGAAATTTTGTGGCACCTAAAATATATTTTTTGTCAGTCTAACCCTGAAAATATGCATACTTTTGATTCATTCACACTGGATGGCTATTGTTGTGTTGGCTGTTGTCATTTTTTACTTTGACAACCTAAGGAAAAAGAGGTCACAGCACCTGACAAAGTAGTCAGGTATTGAATGTTTAAAAATGTTTTACCTTGAGAATATTATGTTAAGCCAGTTAGAAAATGCTAAGAACCATAGGATTTCACTCATCTTATATAATAAAATCCTAATATGCAAATCAACCGAACGGTAGAACCACTGGTCACTATGAAGTTCACTGATCCCCAGGAGGCAGACGCTCAATGCAGGAGCTGCCACCTGGTGGTCAGTGTACTCCATAGGGGGAGCCTTCTCAGCCAGAAGCCAGGCTCACAGCTGGCAAGTGCAGAGGTGGTGGCGGGAGCCTTTCCTGCCTCTGCAGCAGGTGGGCAGTAAGGTGCAAGGGGTCCCGGACTGTGAGCGCCCTGAACTGCATGAGGGATGTCTGACTATTGGCAGGCAGACATCCCCTGAGGGGTCCCGAACTGTGAGAGGTCATAGGCAGGGCTAAGGGATGCCCCCCTCTAGTGCACAGATTTCGTGCACCAGACCTCTAGTCTATATAATAAAAGCCTAAGCAACCGTTACAGTAGAACAACCAGAATGACTGATAGCTGTGATGTGCACTGACCACCAGGGGGCAGTTTGCGACCTGGTGGTCAGTGTGCTCCTACAGGGGAGCGCTGCTCAGCCAGAAGCCCGGCTTATGGCTAGCAAGTGCAGCAGTGGTGGAGGGAGCCTTTCCTGCCTCCACAACAGCTCTAAGGAGCAGTGAGCCTAGTGGTAAGAAGCAACAAGCTGGTGGGTGGTAAGGAGTGAGGGGTCCAGGACTGTGAGAGGGCACAGGTTGGACTGAGGGGACCCACACCCAGTGCACAAGTTTCGTGTACTGGGCCTCTAGTATGGAATATAAGACTAAAACTCGTAGACACAAACAGCCTTTTGGTGGTTGCCAGAGGGAGTGGGGTTTAGGGGTGTAATATATAGGGGGGGTGGAAGATTTGACTTTGGGTGATGAGCACACAGTGCAATACATAGATCTTGCATCACAGAAATGGACACCTGAAATCTACATGATCCTATTAACCAATGTCACTCCAATCCTATATAATAAAAGGGTAATATGCAAATTGATCCTAACAGAATTACTGGGAATGACTGGTCACTATGACATGCACTGACCACCAGGGGGCAGACACTCAATGCAGGAGCTGCCCTCTTGGTGGTCAGTGGGCTCCCTTAGGGGGAGCTCTGCTCAGCCACAAGCCAGGCTGATGGCTGCCAGCACATCAGTGGTGGCGGGAGCCTCTCCCACCTCCTCAGCAGCGCTAAGGATGTCCAACTGCAGCTTAGGCCTGCTCCCCGTTGACAAGTTGACATCTCCCAAGGACTCCCGGGCTACCAGAGGGATGTATGACTGCCAGCTTAGGCCCAATGCCCCAGGGAGTGGGCCTAAGCCAGCAAGTGGACATCCCTCGAGGGGTTCCAGAGACTGTGAGAGGGCATAGGCCGGGCTGAGGGACCCCCCCCCCCCCAGTGCACAAATTTTTGTGCACCAGGCCTCTAGTAAATTTAATAAAAAAACAAATTCTTGCTGCATACCAGTGTGCCTCTTGCAACACAGTGGTTGCAAGTCACTGGAGGAAGCATACACTTTTTGAGAAATATCTTTTCAGGTCTAGAGGGAGAATGGTTTTCAGTTCCACTTCTGTGTGGAGCTGACGTGCTACCTTAAGAATTTGCATGTGAGGATTGACCTCGTGTACATGAGTGTTGGTGACCATAGGGGACTTGGGTCATCCCTTAGAGGGTTACCTAAATATATGATATGTAAGGACTCTTAGATGTCAAGACAAACTTTCCCCTGACAACAGTTCCCCAAAAGAACGGGCGCACAATTCTTCTTTGAAGGATATACTAGTAATCACATGGTTCCTAGGTAACTGAAAAATGGTGAGGAAGTCCAGCCATCACTGGTTTACATAACAGAGAACATCATTAGACATAACTCAAAATAAAAGGACCAAATAAACTGGAAATTTTAAATTTTATATAGGTTTACTTGTTTGCGAAGAAACACCCCCCCCCCCCAGAAAAATCAGTCCTCTTGAAATACAAGTTTGAAGTTGCTAACAGTAAGACATGGTGTCATAATCCAAGAGAAAAATGAGCACTGAGATCCTCCGTCCTGTATTACATTTTCCTACATCAAAAAGGTAATGAGATCTGTAATACTGTCAACAATAAAAATACATTAAAAAAAGGTAATGAGCTTTTCTTCAGTGCCTGTGCCTTAATTAAATTACCAAGGAGAAGCTACACACACACACACACACACACACACACACACATAAACACACACGAACTTGTAAACTTCATGACCAGAAATGGGGCCACATTCTGCTTGAGGGTACTGAAACTGAAATACATTGGTATAATTAAACACACGATATTAGGGAGCTTTAAGGGCCTTTCTTTAGCCTTCATCCTCATGCAGCTGAGCATCATTATGTCAATGTCAGCTTAAGCACCATGAACTAACTGGCCAACTGTTCTCTACCTCCACTCCTGGGTACCAGGAGCTGATTTCATGAACTTCACAGTGCACTTGTTTTTGGTCCTGACAAATTTATAGTGTGCCTTGGGATATAAATTTAATTGACTACCATTTCAGGCTTTGTCATTAGAAAGGTCACTGGAGAAAAATTCATAGGGAAATTCTGGAGTATGAAAATTGTCAGATAATCTGAGCTTTTTACTTAACCGAGGTTTTATTTTTAGGTCCAATTTCACTGCTATGCCAAAGGCCATTGTAAAACTTGATGGAGAAATAATTTCTTTTAAAGTGATATAACATTTAATTGTAATTCTAATTATATTCAATATAATGGTAATATTAAAGTATATTTTGAATAGAGGCTGAATCCTTTTGCTTACTCCTTAGCAACAATGGAATTTGAAGCTACTGAACTTAAATGGCATTTGGAAGTATCTACTGACCATTTACTATGTATGGAATCCTAAATTCACTGCCCTGGCTAGTGTGAAAAAATGTTTTAATATATGTATTTTAATGATTACTTACATTTCAGATTATAGGAAAGAGAAATATATAATTGGAAATGTGTTTTTTTTTGTAACCCCTCCTTATTTATATTCATATGTTATCTCTATTTAGCTACGGGTGGCATTTTCCTTTATAATGACTTCCTAAAATGTATGCAAAATTGTTGTCTATACTTATTATTCCTCTATCTCCTTTTCTTCTATAATTGCTTTACTTAGTAATTCTTAGTAATTCTTCTTTTTATGGGTAACAGAAATAAAAGTAAATATTAATTTGCTGTCTTAGGAGAAAAGTCAGCATAACAGCTTCAACTTATATCCACTCATATCCATTCATTCATATGTTCGTTGTTTTTATGTTTCAACGAACACTAAGTGATTTTTTGCATATGTATAATTTATTGGGTGCAAGGAAAAATTAAAATGAGGTATGTGGCGCATACCAGCTTTTAAAGAGCACCTGAGGAATGTAGACACACTCTAGGCTATGATTACAATTTGAATAACAAGAACAGGAAACAAGAGATAAACTGTTTTGTTTGTTTGTTTGTTTTTAACGGACAAGATAGGCTACTGGAAAATAGTTGTTCATAGACTAATGGAAAAGTTTCACAAAAGAAGATTGGTGCTGATTTTTCAATTTTTTTTTTATTTTTAGCTATCTCCTGTGGGAAGCCATAGTCTAAAGGATGGTGGTTCAAGGCACTTCAGTTTCCCATTGTAACAAAACCAATGAAACCTGTGGTGCTTTTGTAGCAGATAATGACCATTTGAAAAATCACATTATGTTTTCTTAAATAGATTATTCAACACTGAAACTCAAGGGGAATTGGGAGTCTAGTATCATGCTTAGTTACACTTCTCTATCATTGCTTTAGTCATTTTTAAAGATCTATTAATTTTGCCTCAATCACAGATTGGATAAAGCAGGAATGGGATTCTGCTACTCTTACTTGATTTCCTTCAACTTTATATTATACTCATTTTTTAAACAATTATATTAAAACATAGCTTTAATTGTAAAAACGAATCATGTTATATTTCTCATAGTCAATGAAACGCACACGTTATTCTGGCATGCTTTCTTTTTCTTTCACTGATCTTAAAAAAATTAAACATAATTCTTTGCTTTAAAAATGCAACAAAGTTGATATTGATGTTTTGTGTTTTGGCTATTGAATGGTAGGAGTTTCCTGTATAACATTTTAGAAATGAACCCTTATTAGATATATGGTTTGCAAATATTTTCTTCTATTCTGTAGGTTACCTTTCTGCTCCATTGTTTCCTTTGCTGTGTAGAAGCTTTTTAGTTTGATGCAGTCCAGCTTGTCTAATTTCAGTTCTTAGGTTTAACTCTTTAATGCATTTTGAGTTGATTTTTGTCAAATTTTATTTTTTTGAATGTGGATACCCAATTTTCCCAAAATAATTTACTGAAGTGAATGTCCTATTTCAATGGTGTTTCCCCAGTACCCTTTCAAAGATAAGTTGATTGTAGGTATGTGGTTTTATTGCTGGGCTCTCTTATTTTATTCCATGGGTCTATATGTCTGCCTTTTGTCAGTAACATACTGCTTTGAGTACTGTAGCTTTGTAATATGTTTTGAAATCAGAAGTGTGAGGCCTTCAGTTTTGTTTTTATTTTTCAAAAATTTTGAGGGAATTTGAGGTCCTTTGAGGTTCCATATGACTTTAAAACTTTTTTTCCTACTTTTATAAAAAATTGCATTGGGATTTTAAAAGGAGTTCCATTATATCTGCAGATGGCTTTGGCCATATGAACATTTTAACAATAGTAAGTCTTCCAATCCGCGAACATGAGATGCATTTCACTTATCTGTGACTTCTTTAATTCCTTTCAGCAATATTTTCTAGTTTCCAGTATATGAGTTCTTCTCTTTCTTGGTGAACTTTCTTCCTAAGTATTTTATTCTTTCTGATGCTGTTTTAAATGGGATTGTTTTCTTAAGTGCCTTTTCAGATGGTCATTGCTAGTGTATAAAAACTCAATTGATTTTTGTATGTCTACATAATTTTTGACATTTGAAAGTTTTGAGGCATAGAATCAAGAGAAGAAAATCAGAGATTTGTAAAGATCAACTAAGTGAGGTCGGGGGCAGGTGAGTCGGAGCGGGGGGTGGGGAGATGAGCTGTGGCAGAAAATTAGTATAGATATTGCAGTCTAACAGGATAATAAAAGCTGCAATGTCATGGATGACAGATTCAGACCTTCCACATAGAGTTCATCCATCTCCCTGGTTATCTGCCATCTACCACTTGGCAGGTACTATGATGACACTGGAAACACAATGGTGAAAGTCCAAGGATAGGAGGTAAGCTGAGTATCTGAATATTTCAAGGACCAGAGAGAATTTTAGTGCAGCTGAAAAACTTAAGATTATTTCAAGAAGAAAAGGGTCAACACTGCCATGTTTTGAAGAGATTTTAGTTAAATTAAGGAAGTATGGCCCTCCCTGTATTAGTGATAAGGCAGGTACTGGTAATATTGATAACAGCAGTTTCAGTGAATTTATTTTGGAGGGAGGATTTATTTGGAGAAGCTGTATTATAGGGACGTGGCAGGTAAATGGAAGGAGAGGAAATAAGTGGAGAACTGAGCCCGAATCAGATTAAGATCTTTAGTGCCTGTAAACATAAAGACAACAGAGTCCACTCTCATAAAGGTTATTCTAAATATAATTGCATTTTTCAAAATAACACGAAATTTACATGAATACTTGAGTTGGAACAGCTTTCTTGTACATGGTCTAATTTTAGAGTTCTGCATGAATGCACTATAATGGACTCTGTGGTATTTTTGTGCTCTTGCTTTGCTGATGCCACACTGCTTGCTGCTCAGCATGTGTGTGGTGGTGCAGCACTGATGGGGGATTCATTTCAGGGAATTGGACTTTAGAGGAGAGGAATTAAATGGATGCAAGTGAGTTGGGAAATCAGGTTTGGGGGGAAGCAAGGTGTTATTTTCTTTTTCACCTGGGGAATGCTTAAGAATTGTGAATGCTTAAATGTTGAAATAATGCAGTCGATTTGGATATACTGTACACAGAAAAAGGCACAGTTGGTGGAGCAAAGTTTGCTGAAAGTTTGAAAAGATGGGAGTAGGAGAAGAAACAGAGGAATTAGCATTAGTCATCAAAGCAGCACACTCCCCATAGGAAGTTGAGTGGGAACCATGAGGTGTCCACCTACAGTACAGTGTGGTCAAGGTAAGCCAGCATAATGCAGCAAGGTAGAGCATCCAGTGGTTTAACATAGGTGTAGCTTGTGTAAGCTGTGACACATATGCATGTGTATTCCCTTCTTTTTAATGAAGAGCATTAAAGAGCATTTAATGAAGATAATTAGAAATCAATTCTCTAATTCCTAATCAATTGAACTTGATAAATCAGTTGAACTAGACCTTCTGTAGTGTTTACTTAGAACATTTAAAATGATAGGTGGCATTTTTTAACACTCTGTTCCAGACACTCTGCCAAATACTTTATAAGGTTCGTCTTATTTAATTTTTATCACAAGCCTACAGGTTAGTGACTATCTGTATTGCTGAAGGGTCATGTAGCCAGAATTTATACGAAGATTTGATTGGAAAGTCCCCTGCTCTTATCCATAGCGACATACTGTTTTCTATTATTTGTCATGTTTAATGGTTGAACAGGCGGAAATCGTTTCTGGGACCAGTTTCGTTATCACTGTGTATCACAGCCTGAATTGCAGTTAATTAATATAATAGCAGATTTCTTTAAGGATGTAAAAGATAGAGGACCAGTTGGGATTCAAGACAGATTTGATCACACATTATCTAAACTCAGTAACTAGGCTATAGCATTAGTTGAAGGGATGCTTTATAAGCAACTGATACAGATCAGTTTAAAATATGAATTTTTCATAGTAAGTGACACACATAAGATAATAAATATAGTGCTACCTACTTCGAAAGTATCTACTAAAACTGAAGAAGATTGTTTGAAAGGGGCTATGCAAAAACTCAAAGACATACAGATGTCATGTATCCACAGTCATGTGCCCACAACTCTGTGAGCCCTGAGGCCGTCTCTGCAGGAGTGGTTCTCTATTTTCTCTCCTGCCTCCTTCTGGCCCATTCCTCGGATGCTACTGGTTCTCTTCTTTCTCCACTCAAAGGCCATGTATTTTGCAGTTGTATTCCATCGTCTCCTCCGCTCTGTCCACTGTAGGCTCTACACCCCTGCCCCCCCGCTCCCCCTTGCATGGATATGCCTGCATCTCTGAAGTGATTTCAATTCAGCCTCCAGGTTGGAAGCCTACTATGTGTAATTTTATTTAGCACATAGCATTACTGGGAAGGACAAGCCTACCTTTTTTCATTTTAATTTTCCAGTTGAGAAAACTGGAACTAGGAATGATTTTTTTCCAAGGTCCAACCCAGAATAGGTAGTGTTAATGGGCCTTAAATTCTTGGTTTTTAATGCAAAGTGTCATAGCTTTCTATGGGATAATATTAGGTGGATCTAAAATTCTCCAAAGATGGATTGGTAACACAATATAAATTGCTTTGTGGATATCACTCATTCAGATCATAATTCTTAGTTTTGATAGCTAAATATATTGAGCAGTGGAAAATGATGAAAACAATGTCTGAGTATACATAAAGGCACAGATGGTTGTTGGAAATTGTAAAATTAAAGTGCCAGGAGGGGTTATGAAGAATCATATCCTGGGTGTACATGTTCTTCTGGCTGTTCTCAAAATGACCGGAAAATGTGAGATTAATATATGAACGTATAATGCCCTTGATAATACTTTTTAACTATCATATTATTATCAGATGCTCAATGTATCTGACTTATCACCATAAAAGCTCAATAGATTACAATGTTATATATACACAGAAAAATACTATTGCAAAACTATTATGACACAATGAAAAATCATTAATATAATAGCAGATTTCTTTAAGGATGTAAAAGAGCCCATTTGAAGCATTTTCATTTGAAACTTTTTGTTGCTCTGTTTTTTATTTTTACTTTACATTACAATTGTGAAGAGAAGAAACTACTATTACCACCTATTTCAGAGGCTAGAAAAGAAAATGAGTGACAGAATTTGTCATCTTTTTCCCACATGCAACATACCAATTTTATGTGACTTCTAGTGTTGGTTATTAAAAGTTTTTCTAATAAACTATTTCAGAATTATCACATAATGCAAAAATGTTAATTCAAAAGAAACTAATGCACTAATATAAAATCTATAATCTTTCTAGTTTATCTTTATCAATTTATTCAAAAAAATTAAGTGCTTTTTTCTTATTAGTTGTACTCTTAGACACATAACTGCAGAGATTCATAGAAAAATATCCCTTTCTTTTGAAGATGAACTAATTCCATCTGATGCAGCTATATAGATAACAAGTTTAGATTCTAAGGCTTCATTTTAAATATTCAACATTCAATAAGTATTAAAACAAGTTTAAGGTAAGAGATTTTCTATTAATGCATTTTTAAAAATGGAAAGGCAAATGTACCAGCTCAAGTTATTAATATGTACACCCTAAGGAAGTTAGTTAAATCCATGAGATTCAATTTTCTCCTCAAGAATAGCATAATAGTTTTTTTTCACAAGGCCAAGCATTTTAATAATCTTTTTGACCTTGTATTAGGCAGAGAGTCCTCAGATACTGTACCAAAAGCACAATCCATGGAGGAATAAATGACTAAATCAGACTTCAAAATTAAAAAAATGTTGTGCTTCAAAAGGACAAACAGCACCCTGGGATAAAATATTTGTAAATTATATATCTGGTAAATGACTTGTATCAAGAATATCTAAAGAACTCTTATAACTCAACAATCCAAAAATCAAACAACTCAATTTAAAATTTGGGGGAAAAGCTTGTTAATGGATACAAGTTTTCTTTTTGGGATAATGAAATGTTTTGAATTGGGATTACTGTGATGATTGCACAATCTCTATAAATAACACTCAAAACCATTGGGCTGTACACTTTTAATGGATGAACTTTAGCTTATGTAAATAACATTTCAATAAACTGTTAAAAATTGGCAAAATATATAAATAGACATTTCACCAAAGAAGATATATGAATGGCTTATACACACATGAAAAGGTGTTCAATATCATTAGCCATTAGGAAATTGAAAATTAAAAACACAATGGAATAATACTTCACATTCACTAGAATTGCTATAATAAAAAAGGATAATAATACATGTCTTTCTCTGACTGGCTTATTTCACTTAGCCAAACTGAACTAACAAGCAAAATAGATATACTAAACTCAGAGATGGAGATCTGGCTGACAGCTCTTGGGGGAAAAGGGGATCCTCGGCAGAGGACTTGGAGGGATTTAGCAACAAAGGAGAAAAAGAGAATGAACTTACGGACTTGGACAGCAGGTCGTTGCTTGTGGGGACAAGGCGGGTGGGTGAATGTGCAAGAGCGTATAGGGGTGATGGGAAAAATAAAATAAAAAGCAATGATAATACAAGTATTGGCAAGCATGTGGAGAAAAATAGAAACTTCAAACATTACCAATGCAAATGTAAAATTATATAGCTACTTTGGAAAATAGTTTGGCAGTATTTTTTAGAAAATTAAATATAAATATATCATACATCCTAGAAATTCCATCTAGGTATTTACCCAACAGAAATGAAAATATATGTTCACTAAAGAATTGTGCATGAGTGTTCATAATAGCATTATTCATAATAGATAAAAAGTGGGAACACACAAAATTTTTATGGTCTGATGAATGGATAAGCAGAATGAAGTATATCCATATAATGGGATATTACTTACAAAAATGAACTACCCACTGATAAATACTAAAACATGAGCAAACCTCAAAACATTGTAAGAACTTAGTTAAAGAGGATTATTATGTGATTCCACTTGTATGGAATGTCTAGAAGAGACAAATCTGTATAGACACAGAAATTAATGGCTGACTGGGGTGGGGTAGAAACAGGGATTGAGTGCTAACGTGCATGAGGACTCTTTTTAGGGTAATAGAAATGTTCTAAACCTGGACTGTGCCAATGGTTGCATAGCTCTGTAAATTAAAAAGAAATAACTGAATTCTACACTCAAGATGGGTGATGTTTAATGGCACCTAAATGATACTTCAGTAAAGATGTATAAAAAAAACTAAACAAAAAAGTAAAAATAAACTGGAAGAATTATTAAGAGCATTAATAACTAATAGGAAAATTGTTGATTTTTCTCTCTATATATATCCACACCAGACTGTTAGTCATATATATATATATATATATATATATTTATCATACATAATACATATGTGTATATATACTAGTATGATTGAGTTATATATGTGACTAATGGTCTGATATTAAAATGCTATTACTCTTACATTTCTACAGGAGTACTAGTTAAATAATGGGAAAGTTTTTAAGGAATAATTATAAACTAGAGTAGGTTCTTTTTAAGATAATGAAACAGGAGGTCTTATAATGCTATATAATAAAAGGCTAATATGCAAACCAACTGAGCAGCAGAATGACCAGTCACTATGATACACACTGACCAATAGGGAGCAGACACTCAATGCAGGAGC
>PVJC01052404.1:0-11174 GCA_004026665.1 Murina feae
GGGGGGGGGGGGGGGGGGGGGGGGGGGGGGGGGGGGGGGGGGGGGGGGGGGGGGGGAAGCGGGGGAGGGGAGTCGAGGGAATTCAGACCAAACCCGGAATGAATAGAAAACCTGAGAGTGACTCAGCCAGGAGGAACCACCTGCAGCAAACCCCCTCAAGCTGAGAAGCAGCCGCTCACTTAGCCGAGTTATTTATAGGGTTCGGTGACGGAGATCGGGGACCAAAGCTGGGGTTCCCTGGCTGGAGAGCCCGAGGCTTCCCACCGCTCAGCGCGGGACTAGAGCAGAGAGAAGGAAATGCGCTGTGTCCTCCCTTGGTTGTGCTTTCAGCAGCTCAAGCCCTTAGGTTTTTCATCTCACTGGATGCCCAGAGCCACACTATTGGGCTGGGTAGGCACCACTACTTCCATTTTATAAACGAGGCAGCTGAGGCTTTAAGGAAGCTCAGTACTTTACTTTAAGTCACTGAACGAGAAATAGTGGGGCTAGAATTGGAACCCATTTGGGCTTCAAAATCCATGCTCTCTGGGCTGTGGAGCTTCTGATCTCAGCCAGGTCTTCCTCGCTGTAGAGCAACCATAGAGAAACGAGTTCAGGGCCGTTCACAGAGAGGCAGGTCATTCTGCCTGAACAGACTTCATGGAAAAACTAGAAGCCCAGTGCATGAAATTTGTGCACTGGGGGGTGGGCAGTTCCTCAGCCTTGCCTGCACCCTCTTGCAGTCCAGGAGCCATCAGGGTATGTCGGACTGCTCTCCAGTGCATCTGTGTTTGCCAGCCATGAGCCTGGCTTCTGGCTCATTGGTGCTCCCCCTGTGGGAGCACACTGACCACCATGGGGCAGCTCCTGCATTGAGCATCTGCCCCTGGTGGTCAGTGCACATCATAGTGACCTGCTGTTCCCTAGTTTGGTTGATTTGCATATTAGCCTTTTATTATATAGGATGGACTTGGCCCCATTGGAAAAAGCGGCAGAAGGATCCAGTATTTTTTTTAAAGATATATTGTTATTGATTTTGCAGAAAGGAAGGGAGAGAGACAGAGTTAAAACATCGATCAACTGCCTCCTGCACAACCCCTACTGGGGATGTAGCCCATAACCAAGGAACATGCCCTCGGTCTGGAATCGAATCTGGGAACCTTCAGTCTGCAGGCCAGTGCTGGATCCACTGGGCCAAACCAGTTAAGGTGGATCCAGTATTTTTTTGAAGATACAGTCTCTACAGAGGGAGAGGAAATACATCTAGATTTATAAAACACTTAAAGAATGCAAAAGTCCATCTTTAATTTCCTAGTAGAAAATAGTCAACTGAAGTTTAGATTTGCTCTATTAGCTGTGAATGTGTGCAAGGCTAGCCTCATGCTTGCAGCCTGTGACGTGACCCAGACTCCTGCACTTGGTGCAGTGCCCTTCTGTTGCTTCCTGAAATTTCTAATAAGTTTTGAACAAGCGGCACTGCACTTGAATTTTGCCTTGGACCCTGTGAATTATGTATCTGGTTCTGTGTGTTCGCTTTAGCTCATGTCCTTTGGAAAGAACTTACTGCTTTCTCCATGCATTGAAAACTCCTGTTCTGAGGGACAACCTCTCACTGGACATTTGGCACTCAGAGAGCTCTAGGTACCACGGTGTCCCGTCGCCTCTCATTTGATCAGGCCAGGATGGTTAACCCAGTAACCATGGCTTAGCCTCCTCAAAACACAATTCCTGATTGTTCCATAGAGACGATTTCTGACAGCTAACGTCACAACAGCAGCAAACAGAGCACACAATGACAGTGCAGCAGTGTCAATACAACTTTCTCAAGCATCTCTTCTGGACCAGGCATTGTGCTAGAAATGAACAACAGATAGAAAACAAAGATTAAGTCTGTTGTCCTAGAACCGAGAGCCCAGTGAGAAAAACAGGAATTAACTAAAGCACACACACACAGGCACACACATACTCACACATTTCCCATAAACTGTGATAAGGGAAAGTACAGGACTTGAATGAATGCGTACAGATGTGAAGCCTGATCTAATGTGAGGAAGTGGAATCCCAGGGTCGATGCGCAACTCCAGCCTTGATGGCTTACAACAGGGAATTTTTCATCCTTGGCTTTTATTTTACTTTTGTAAGAACTGCAGAGCAGCTATAAGATGGAAAGGGATTTATGTGAAAGAAACACATGAGCAAAGTCTTGATCAGTTCTGGAGACTACAGGTAATTCCAGTTTCCTGAGAGACGTAGCTATTATTCATCAGACCAAGAATTTCTGTTACTAGGTCACCTGTTACCTAGTTAAATTATCTTATTCTTCAAAACACATCTCGAAACATTTTTTTTTTTACTCTTGAAATCTCCTTCCTTGACCCCGTTCATCTGATTTAAAGTCCCAAACCATGTTCTCATGGCAACCTCTCCTAAGTAATCAATGATGAAGCTGCCTGTCCTTCCCGCTGGACTATGAGCTGCGCTAGGGCAGGGACCATGTCGTGTTCATCTTGTTCCTCAGCCTCTGGCACAGTGCTTGTTAATGAGATGTGAAAGGCGATTGCCCTTGTAGCCCCCTGAGTCATAACATAGTCTCCGGCATTAGTTACTCCAAGTGCCCTCCGTGCACTGAATGGAGAAAGACACTGGATGTTTCTACAAAGCAATGGGATTTGAAATTACACGAGCTCCTTGATAGTAAGAATTTTGTCTTGATTGGATTGAGAGGATCTTAAACTGAGAGTCATGGCTGTCAGTGAATGTGCGCTTCATTGGTTTGTGTGAAGGTAAAGGGTCACAGCTCATCTCTGGAAATAGGAGTGGAAATGGACAGGGTGCTGCCTTGTCTGAGTCTGTGGGTGGAAGACTGATGGCAGAAATGGATGACACTCTGTTTTGGTAGAATACATTGATGCTAGGGTCGCACGCACTGTTGCTTTGGGACTAGATGCGATGCTGATTCTAAGTCCTGGAGGGATCAGTGTCCTCCCACGTTGTCATGAAAACCATCCCTGACCTGGTACTAAGGGGGCATTGATATATTGATAGTAATGCCCTGAGGATAGTGGAGAGGACTGATGTCCTTCATGTATTGGAGGTCAGTGGATGGTAGGTCAGCAAAGTGATTCCCAGGGAACACCTGATAAAGCACAGATATGAGCAGAAGTGTACTTTTTCATACCCCCCCTGTAAGATACCCTTCAGAACTCTCACTTATACTGGGGGTGAGACCTCACAGAAGACTAGAGGCCCTGCATCAGCAGCTATAGTGATGTTTTAGCAATGATGGATGAGCTTACTTCTACTGTGGGCTGGTGAAGTGTGGGGAAATTCAAGTTGCAAAGAATTATCCTGTCTCCAGTTTGTATCAGGACCCTGTGATTTTTGTAGCTTCCTTTCATGGTCCATTTATTTCACTTTGGTTGCTGGTTAAATATCAAGCCAGCAGAAGTATGAGGTGCGCAGAAATTTATCTTCACAAACTTGATCTGGAAACTCCCACTCCTGGTTCATTTACTCATTCATTAATTTTTAAAAAGGGCAAAGCCTTCCTCCTGGTCACATACACCTGCGTTCGCAGTAACGCTGCTCAGCAGAACAGTTCATAATGCTTTCAACCTTCTCTCATTGCTTTGCTCCAAATCTGGATAAAAGTTTCTCATCACTTTTGGTTCTTTGTTTTAGTAATTAGCATTTAACTTTACATACCCTCTTCTATAAGTCCGAGGCACAAGATCCAGCCCGCCGCTCAAAAATGCCAGGTCTGTTCGCTCTCCCATCTTTGATGCATGTGGCCATTCCCTGCATCTGAGAATTTCACCATGATTCCCATGGCCAGCTCTCCTCTGGTGTTGGACCTCACTGCTTACCATCTGAAAACATCCTGTTTTTCTTTTCTTCTTTGCTGTCTTTTAGAATATAAGCTCCCTGGAGTTGAGGGCCTTCTCTTTCTTCCTCATCATATATCTTTGACGCTTGGGTGCTCGTATGATAGGTCCTCTGTGAATATTTATTTAATGAATGAAAGATAAAATGTCAGTGCTAGAGAGGAACTTAGAGGTCAAATGAAAAACAGTTTTGTAGAAGGTAACATTGGAAGTCACACGGGTAAAGCTTGTGCAAAGTCAGTTAACACAGGGCGTAACGAACCAATGTTTATTTCCTTGCTCACCAATGATCTCCATGGTCATTGCTTTATTCAGCTTTGGATATATGGCCACACTTCCAGCTGCACAAGTTTGTTTTCTGAGTTTTCAAAATTATTATGACATTGTGCATAGAGCTTCTACTCTCTTCCCAAACAATAGTTTATCATGATTTAAGCAGTATTCAAAAGAATACTAAAGAAATGAAAAATCTTCCAAAATTCTGTAACCTCTTGGTAATAGCTACTAGCATTTTGGAAAGCCTTCTTTTAGAAGCACATGCATATGTAAGTATATTTTACATTTATATATTTACATACAAACAATCTCAAGACACTAGGTGCCTTGTAATGTCCTTTCCCTTCAGTAGGACATCATAGAGGCAGTTCTATGTCAAAAAATATAAGTGCATATTATCCTGTGTTTGAGTGTGTTTTCCACTGTATAGATGCACCATAATTTATTTATGTAGGGTTGCTTATGCTATTTGCTAGGAACTGTTCGAGAATAATTGAAAGCTCATTATCTCCTTTATTCCTAAACATCAACCTGGCACGGCACCCATTTTGTAGATGAAGTCATCGGAAATCTGGGAAGCTGTATGACCTCCCTAATGGGATATGCTAAGTGCAGAGTAGAGAGTTCAGCCCCAGATTCAGACTCTAAACCTCAGGCTTCTCTCAGTGTAAGCAGACATTGTATAAGAAGTCTGCACAGCATGATTTGAGGGCACAGGCAAGGAAAGGATGAGGTCCACCAAATGGAAAGGATGTTGGAGAAGGTTCCAGTGGAACTGGAAAGGTGACTACAATTTTCCCTGGAAGAAATCTTGACAGAATATACAGCATCAGCAGGAACATAGAAGTG
Source organism: Murina feae (assembly GCA_004026665.1). NCBI lineage: Eukaryota > Metazoa > Chordata > Mammalia > Chiroptera > Vespertilionidae > Murina > Murina feae. Next base: position 4,989 of record PVJC01052404.1, read on the forward strand.
TGCTTATGCAGGGGATGTTCAGGTTTGATTCTTAGAACACCATAGTTTCTTCTTTTTTTTTTAATTGACTTTTAGAGAGAGAGGAAGGAAGAGGGAGAGAGAGAGAAAAAAATCGATGTGAGAGTGAAACAACGATTGCTGCCTCCTGCATGCCCCCTACGAGGGGATCGAGTAGGTGTCCTGACCAGGAATCGAACTAGCAACCTTTTGGTGCATGGGACGATGCCCAACCAACTGAGCCACACCAGCCAGGGCTGTCTTCTTTTCTTTGTAACTTTTACTGATAAGTAGCCAAATGCTTAAACAAACAAACAAATAAACAAACAACAACAAAGGGAAAGCCTGGAGCTGGAGATGTTCTTTGAATAATAATTTTAGGTAAGTTTACAAATGGCTGTTGGGGAGAGCTGGATCTCTGTCAGCCTGGGAAAGACAGTTTTGGTTAGTAACAGAGGGAGGGACAAAAGCAACGTAAGGATTCCTGGAGGTTTAAATGGGTCACAGATTATGAAAGGGCCAGCACGCAGAGAGTTCTAACAGACATATAGAACCTTCATTCTTGGAAGCCAGGGATAGAGAGCTCTGGTTCCCCGAGGGGGGGGGACCCATTCTGTGTATAGGACCCTAACATTCAAACACACGTGTCACTTACACATTTACAATCTCTAAAGCAGCGGTTCTCAACCTGTGGGTCGCGACCCCTTTGGCGAATGACCCTTTCACAGGGGTTGCCTAAGACCATCCTGCATATCAGATATTTACATTACGATTCATAACAGTAGCAACATTACAGTTATGAAGTAGCAATGAAAATAATTTTATAGTTGAGTCACAACATGAGGAACTGTATTTAAAGGACCAGAAGGTTGAGAACCACTGCTCTAAAGGATTACGAACTTTCAACTTGTTCATTATTATGTATCTTAAAAGACTTCCCTAAAAGTGAGTAGTAAGGTTGGCCCCAATTGGCCTACCAACCCCAATCAGGGGTGGGGCTATGGGCCAATTGCCCGTGGCCCCTTCCCCCAGCTGGCCTGGCCCTGGTTGGGCACTGATCAGAGCAGGCTGCTGGCCAACCTTCCACCATCTCCTCCTCCAGACAGGCCCACCCCTGATCCACCTTGATTGGGGCCGGGCCAGCTGGACCTCACCTGTGCACAAATTTGTGCACTGGGTCTCTAATATTATTAATGATAGACCATAAAATACCCATATTTCCTTGGCATAACTTAAGAACAAATACATTTTCCATGTATTTTAGGCTTGCTCCTTGAAAGGTCTTAATTTTTCAATTTTAATACTTTTTGTAATATTTTACAAATAAATAAAAATTGTACCTATATATATATATATATATATATATATATATATATATATATATATATATAAAAGACTTTCAAAACAGAGAACAGGAACTCGAACCAAAACGGGGAATAGTTTCTGCTCTTTATCTTGAAAAGCTTTGCACTTACTTTGAAATGTGTTCCAAAAGCTTGGAGCGTCATGCTGGGGGGCCAATGAATCTCAGAAATTCTCTTCCCAGTGTTTTGCAGAGAGCGTTGTATCACTGCTTTGCCCTGCGTTCTGTACCCTCTGTGTTCCTCCAATGACTTGGCAGCCCTGGGCCATCCATTAGGCACTTGACAAGGGGCCTGGAAAAGATGACTCAGGCCTTAAGCCTCAAATGCCATGTTCTTCCCTCCATGTCTGAGGACAACTTACCCATAAAGCCTGGACTTCGGAAACACACCTGTTCATCGGTCTTTATTATTGCAGAGTTGGCCAGAAAATGGGGATTTTGTCTCTTCTGTTCATAAGGATAACTTTTCGGGGTATAGTGGGAAACAGTATCGAATCAGACAGACCAGAGGTGATTGTTGATGGCATCTTTGTCCCCTGTTTTCTCCCTGAAATGCAAGCTGCCATTATGCCCAAGTCTGTCAAGCAGTGGTCTAATACTTTGAGGAAGCCATCTAGTGAGTCACCATGGAGTGCTGCTTCTACCTCTTGTGTGGTGTTGGGGGTAAGAAGTTACTATTCAGCTTAAGATAGTTGAGAACATTACAAAATAAGGAGAGATGTCTAACTAAGTGAAGTCCTTATTTTATTTGCTGATTTATTTATCAACAGTTGCTGAGACCTACTAGGTACCAGGTACTTTATAAATCTAGGCGTACACAGAGAAATATGCATATTCCCTGAACCAAAAGAAAATTCACCTTAACAAGGAAGGTAGACTCGAGGACAAATAATAATCACTGAGGAGCTAGGGGAAGATTCACCAAAGGGAAAACATTTTTTAAAAGTTTCAGATAGGGAGAGAGATATAGAAACATCAATGATGAGAGAGAATCATTGATCAGCTACCTCATGCATGCCCCCTACTGGGGATCAAGCCAAAACCCGGGCATGTGCCCTAACCGGGCATTGAACCATGACCTCCTGGTTCATAGGTTGAGGCTTAACACTGAGTCACACTGGCTAGGCACCAAAAGAAAATGTTTAATATTGACAGGTCAGTAGCCGTTTTCTAGAAGAAGAGAAAGGTCATTCTGGGCATCTTAAGATGAGCATACGTCTCTGCTTATATTTCTGTGTTTGTTTATTTTATTATTGTTATTTTGGGGGTAGTGAAGGAACCCAGAATTGTCATCATCCTTGCTTGCAAATTCCCTTTCTCATTTTTAATTAATTGTCCTGAATATAACCCAATTCCCACTCAAAATTTCCTTTATTCCATGACACCCCCTATAATGTTTTACAAATATATGTCTTACACATGTAGGGATATTTGTACAGATCTGTGGAAAACATGTGAAGTTCATTACCGTGTGTGTTTTAAATTGCATAAAACATTGTGCTGTAGCATGTTTCCTCCTTTTAATGTATTTCAGGAAAACAGAGTGTTTAAACTACATTAAAAGTAAACTATGCAGAGGTCATTTAAAACAGATGAAGACTTGTGCTGTTGAGTGTATTCTCTTTTGTTGCTGTGGAGAATTGGACTGCCCGAGTCTGCCATCATGGCTTTAACCTGCCGTGTGGTGATGGACTGGCGGGCTGTTTTCAGTTTTCGCCTGTCATGACCAACGCTGCTTTGGCTATTCTCAGACATGACTTCTGGTGCTAATGCATAAGCATGGATTACGACGGCAGGTTGTTTTCTCCCGCATGGAATCTGCATTATTTCTAACGCTATCTCTGTGGCTTTATTTGCATTTCCCTGATGACCATCGAAGGTAAGCGCCTTCAGGTGATTTAACTCCTATGAAAACAAAAATCTAACTTTTTAGATGATCTGACTGGGTAATCTACTTCTGAGTACATGAACAATTTTTACTACATTTGTTTCTTGTAATACTGAACACTCCCAGATTCCTGCATCTATCTTAAAAATCTGTACGAACCTGGAGAAGCCATTCCTGTTTACACAATTTTCCCCCTATTTTCTACTCTTTCTTCTTTCTTCTTGGGACTTACTTTCCCCTGATTCCACATCACACAGCCCCAAACTTTTGGAGTTTGAAATGATCTTAGACAGGTAATCCATCCATAAGAAAATTGAGCAGGTGATTCACCTCCAAGGTCATCCAACCCTCCAGCGCAGTCATTCCACCCAGTGACATCCCTGTTTTTGTTTTTCAATATTCTCTTCTTAAGAGCTAGCCTTTACCTCCTCAACCTTCAGGCTTCTACTATCTATAATAATAAAAGCATAATATGCTAATTAGATCAGACATCCTTCCGGATGACCTTCCGGACAAAGCCAGGGCTGCAAGGGACACCTGGGTCCCGGGTGCCAGAGGGAAGCCAGTGCCGGCAGCCAGGGGGAAGGAAAGCCTACTCTTGCATGAATTTCATGCATCAGGCCTTTAGTAAGAAATAAAGGAAAAGAAGGACCATGACACAAAGCATCTGCTGAGAAGGGGAAAAGTTAAGAAAGGCTGCTTTTTTGTGTGGGTTTTTGGAGAAAAATTTTTAAAACTACATATGCTTCTTGCTTCAAAAAATTTCCACACAGTCCCAGACTATATCAGTATATAGTATCCTATAATAGTGTTTGGTCTCAGGCAACTTGATAGTTGATCCCGCAGTGTTGTCAACCTGTGTTTTAGATGAGGGTCCTACAACATTGACTATTGTAGCCTGTCCAAAACAGCGTCTCAGCCATACTACCTCAATCACAGGACACATTCAACAAGGGTCAAATGCTCTAGCCAGCTTCAACAAGCATGTACTGAGTGCTGATTATGTGCCGGCCACTGTTTTATGTGCCTTGTCTTGCTCAGGTCTGGGAGGTAATATTATACTTTGCAGATGAGGGACCTGTGGCCCAGAGAGCTGACACATCTTGCCCAAAAGCACAGAGCTATTAAGTGAAGGCATTCTGATTACATAGCCACACTCTTGTGCATTATACTGCCTCCAAATTGAACACCCTACTAGGATTCAAAATACAAGTGGGAGATTCAGAAGTATCCTTTTAAAAAAATATTTTTATTGATTTCAGAGAGGAAAGGAGAGGGAGAAAGAGATAGAAACATCATTTATGAGAGAAAATCATGGATTGGCTGCCTCCTGCAAGCCCCACGCTGGGATGGAGCCCGCAACCTGGGCATGTGCCTTGACCGGGAATTGAACCGTGACCTCCTGGTTCATAGGTCAATGCTCAACTACTGAGCCTTGCCGGCCAGGCATTCAGAAGTATCCTTATGACTTAAGTGCTGTATCTTTTATTTCTAGGCACATATCATTCAAACCAATGGCATAAATCAGTTCAAACAAATGGAGGAACTGATGCTCTGAACATAAACAAAGCTCTTTTTGAGAGCTCCCTCATTAATTGTCTTTGTGATTGGAAATTTGGTTTTGTAGCCCTTCCGTCTGTTCTTAGAGACATTCATGTTTCAAGTTCAGAACTCAGACTAAGGATATGACAACGCTTTTGCCTGCCCGGAAACTGCTGTTTGTAAAGGCATTACTAAAGATTCTTTTGATAATTGTATTTGGAGGATAAACCTGCTATCCTGAGCAAGGTTTTGCATTTCAGGATTACCACAATTAAGGGGAGGACTGAGGGCCGATGGAGCCCAGTTCAAAACTGTGAAATATTAGCATATAACTAATTTTAAAAAGGGGGAAACATTCAAAATGTAAAGACTGTACAGTAATTTGCAGCTACTTTAAATTTATGTTAATTTCTGACTTCAATGGGACTATAAACACTCATGTCTATTAGATATTACTTGAAGTTACTTAAAATTAAATCTACATTATTGAAAAGGGAGCATTCACATAGTTTCATAATTGTGTTCCATTAGGACAGAATTTTAATTTTTAGAAAATTAATGTTGTTAGCCTTGATGTTTCAGATAGAGAAGTGGAAAGAATCGAACCACTTAGCACTTAATTTTTTCTGAAGGCCATTAGCAAACCCACATCTTCCTGTGATGTAGTCAAGTATGATTTTCCTCCCCATGGAGATGAATCAGGAAGATATCATGTTCCACTGAAGTCACAGAAAACAGAAAATTCAGCTGCTCAGACTTTATTGTGCAGAGGCAATGGTTAGAAAAAAAAGTTGAATTTAAGAAAAAGAAAACCTATAAAAACATAGCATTTCACCAAATAGCATTTTATTTTATTTGTCATTAAAAGTACCTTTTTTATTTTAGCAAAATGACTCAGATTCCAGATGTAATTTTCAGAACAACTATTTTTCTCTCAAAAAATCAGCTGAAAGAAAATGTCATATTGTAAACGAAAAAAGTTAATAACAGATCTCTTCGCAAAATGCAATATATCTTATTGAGAGCCCTTCATTTTAAAGATACAAAGAACAAGTTCAAATAATGAGGCTAGCTTAGAACAAAGGTTTTACACACTTGAGTTATGTAAAATAAGTTAGCCTCCTATTTTTCCCATTCAATGCATGTAAGAAAAAGTTTTTTTTTGTGTTTTTTAAAATTTTGTTTTATTGCCTAAAGTATTACAAAGAGTATTACATATGTCTCCTTTTTTCCCCCTTGACCTTCCCCCCGCCTCCCCTACCCCCTACCCCCTAGTATCTTGCATCCATTGGTTATGCTTAAATACATGCATACAAGTCCTTTGGTTGATCTCTTATTACCCCCCACAACCTCCCTCCTGGCCTTCCCACTGTAATTTGACAGTCTGTTCGATACT
>PVJC01052405.1:0-11149 GCA_004026665.1 Murina feae
GGGGGGGGGCGCAGTTGAGAATGATCAGGCCAGCAGGCAAAGTGGTTAGGGGCAAATCAGGCAGGCAGGCAGGTGAGTGGTTAGGATCCAGAGGTCCCAGATTGAGAGAGGGATCCCAGATTGGAGAGGGTGCAGGTTGGGATGAGAAACACCTCTCCCCACCATGCACCGGGCCACTGGTTTATAAATAAGTCTGTATCACTTGGTTTAGAGGTGAAGATAAAAGGAAATTTCCAACTGCCCTTCAGCCTTCACCTGGCCACCGGGGATGAATAATGCCAAAAGATGAAAAACAAGGACGCAGATCATGAAAACTAGAACTACTGCGGTCAGGAGCTGCCATTTCAAGTGACAGTGATCTGGCCCATTAGTAAATCATATTTGTTCAGTGCCTTAGGATTTAACCCAGTCAGATTTATAAGTGTTTTCCCTGAAGGGTAGAAGGTTGGAACTACAAGATTTCAAGTTGGCAAATCCCAGGGAAGCACTCAGCTTGGGTCACATAGAAGAGGCAAGTAGAGAGAACACCAATGTGCCTCCCTGCCTACAGTGTTCTGGGTACATAAATGATTCTTCTAAATACCTCCTTACTCATTTTAAGATGCTGTGATATAATAAAGAATATATATTTGGTCTCTACCCAAGTTCTAGGCACATAGCTTCTAACCCCTTGGAATCACAGAAGTGATATGTCTTCTTTCTTTCTTGTTCTTTTTCTTTTTCTTTCTTTTTTTTTTTTTTTGAGAAAGAGAGAGTAGAGAGAGAGAGAGAGAGAGAGAGAAAGAGAGAGAAACATCTATCAGTTACCTCCTGTATGTACCACGAAACTGGGGATCAAACCTGCAACCTGGGTATGTGGCCTAACTGGGAATTTAATATAATGATAACAGCAAAAACAAAAACCAGACTGATAGTTCCTGAAATTCTATGAGTAAGAGCAGGAGGGGATAGAGTGGTGAGCCACAGGGAATGTAGGAAATTATCATAAAGCAGTGTTGTCTTAGAAAGCACTTTCTTTTTATGCAGATGTGGGTGGCTTGATGTGGGGGTGCTGATGGAGATGGAGAGGTGCAGAGGTACCCCCAAATAACAATAACCGAATAGAATACAGCACAGTGGTGGTGCACTCTGTGTACTCTGTGAGCATGAACTCATTTCAACCTCATAACAATCCTAGGAGGTAGGTCCTTCACTAAGATTGACAGCTAGCAAGATTCGTGTAACCACTATACTACCCTGAATCTAATGTTAGCTCAGCCCACTCTTTCCCCTGAAGGTCCACCCAACCCAAGAGGCAATTCTAGAGTACTTGGGAAGCAATCAAGTTCCTGACCTTGGTGCTTAAAAGATGGAAGTTGTAATACTTACTGCCGATGTGGAGTTCAAGAGGCATTGTGCCAGGATTCAGGCATTGCTGAGCCCAGCTGAGGCCAAGGGGGCATGCCAGCAGCAGCCACCTGAGCCTCAGTCTGCACAGAGCTATACGTGGAAGGATGGGACAGTCACTCCGGAAGCTTCTCTCCTTGAAACACCTTGACATTAAGGAATCTTCCTCTTTATTCCCTCCCTTTCTTCTTTAGACACCTGAGTCAGTGCTGTCTTTTCACAAGCACCTAACTGAGCAGGACAGGCGTGTGAGCAGGGCTGGCACTGGGCAGGATTAAGGGAGGATTAAGGCCCTTTGTCAATTTCTCATCTCCTCTCTGCAGAAACAAGACCTGAAGTCTTGCTAAAGAATTCCCTTGGTAACAACTTTCTCCGGGGCTCTTTTGGATCGCCTCTGGCTGGGTGGAGCTCCCGCTGTGTGCAGCCTCCACCAGGAAGTGAGCCAGGCTGCCAATGTGAGCTCTGAGCCAGGGCATTTGCATGGGTGGGGTCTCCATTCCAGGCCGAGACGACTCACCTCTTGGGCCAGTTGCCTCAGACCTTGGAGACAAGCCACATCTTGCCAAGAGACTCCTGTTCCCCATCCCAGTGCCCAAGGGTGTGGTCCCGCTGTCCCGCAGCCCGCTCCTCCCCTTGTGTTCCCTTATGCTCTTCACTCTCATGGTTTAAGGAGACACAAACCTGTTTTCACAGAGGCCAGTCTCCACTCTTTTATCTTCTCAAGGACTTCAAGTCCTGAATGACTCTCTTCTGAATTTCCCATTCTCCTCACCGTTGCTTCTCATCAGCCCACAGAACTGCTCCCACGTTGAAACAAGAACAAACGCCCTCTGATTCCTGCGGGGAGCACCAGCGCTGTCCCTCCTATCCTCCTTTCTCCGCCTCCCCTCAGAGACAAACTTCTCCATTGCCTGCACTCCCATTCTCTAGCCCACTTCAGTCTGGCTTTGGTGCCCCCCTGAATTTGCTCTTGCCCAGGCCATGTTCATGGACATGACGTGTTCAAGTGTTCATGTGATGGGGCTTCTTAGCTGTGCTTGACACAGCTGACCACTCTCCTCGCTCTCTTTCTGTGGCATGCTCATGGTCTTCTTGCCTTGTCCCTGCCACTCCTGTCTTCATCCTCCATTCCTCTTCTTCCTGCCTCTAGACGTTGGGCCCAGCATGGTCCTTTCGTAGCTGGATGCTCACAGGATGGTTTCCTTCGTCACTGTGGTTTCAAACACCATGTAGCGGCCGAGGACCCTCCCATTCAGGCCTCCAGTCTTGTGGTCCCCTCCACTGCTGCATGACACCCTCATTAGAATGTCACATGGACATTCCATACCTGAAGTGTCCATAATGGACGTTTCCATTGTCTCCCTGTCTGCTTCCTTCCCGTCTTCAGCTATGGAAATGGCAGTCAGTGCCCCTCAACCCAGACCCCCAAGTTCTCACCTTCAGCCCCTTCATTCTCTTCCTTTGACCTCCCACCCAGGGAGCCACCCATGGAACTCCGTTCTCAGAGGTCCTCAGATCTCAGTCTCTTTCCTTTTTGTTCTTTAAAAAATAAAATTATTGAATTTATCAGGGTGATGTTTGTTAACGAAGATCTCGCTTTCTTCATGGTCACTTTTATACCCTAGGCTAGGCTACCGTCAACTCCCACCTGGGTGCTGTGACGACCTCCTACGTAATCACTAGCCCTCGTTTCTCATATTGCTGCTGTTGAGATCTTTCTAGAATGAAAATTGAATCAGATCTCTTGCTGAAAACTAACTCATGCTCTCCACTGCTCCCAAGAACTCTAATACACTTCACTCGGTTACACAGCCCTTCAGCGCCTGGCTGCTCCCTGCCTCTTCAGCCACGAGTTAGTGAGCATCTACTCGGGCTCCAGTCTCTGACAGGCTCTTGGATCCCAGAACGTTCTTTCCCTTCCAGGCCTTTGCACTTGCTGCTCCCTCTTGGAGTGCCCTTCCCACTCCTATTCCTCAGTTCTGGTCGCCTACTGCTTATCCTTCTATCCTTGGCTTAGCGTAGATGTCACTTCCTCCAGAAAGCCTTCCCTGACTCATTCTTCCAAAACAAAACAAAATCAAATCAGATCAAAAAAGCTGAGTCAGAGCTCCTTTCTTCCCTGGGGAAGGATTAGGAAAGCCGTGTCTGCATGACAGGCACGTCCTCTTTCTATTTGCCATCTTCGTTACAGATAAACAGATGTGTTGAGGACAGCATCCAAATAGAGATACTTTACTGGGTTTTATAGAAACCATTCTTTTTTTCTTCTGATGGGTGGTCCATTATTCCAATGACAGATTAAAGAATTGGTTACTGCCTTTCACGTATTAAAAACACCACCTTCTGGAATTTTAAACACACTTTTGGCTAATTTTGTTTTATTTATATTATTATTGTTGTTATTATTATTATTATTACTTGGATGGTTTGAGGGCTCTAGTGGGTAGGAGGCTGGCTATAGTGTTTTAAAAATTTATTGATTTTAGAGAGAGGGAGGAAGGTAGAGAGAAAGAGAGATGCATCAATTTATTGTTCCACTTATTTATGCATTCATTGGTTGATTCGTGGATGTGCCTGACCAGGGATTGAACCCACAACTTTGGCATGTTGGGACAATACTCTGTGCTACCCTGCCAGAGCTCTATAGCATATTTTTGACACCCTGTGGCATCACTATTGGTCATATCCGAGTGTAGGGGCTGGATCAATATTGAAATTACTCTCAAACCAGAGTCTACGTTGCATATTCTGGGTCTCCAGGAGTTAATGTTATCAGCACACACAAGACAAGGCACAACTTCACTCTGTGAATCATGGGCCATAGGTTGACCAAATGGCCGGGTTCCTAGAGCACCCAGGGCCCCTCTTCTGACCTCTCAGTGACCCAGCGGAGCCCTTGCTCATGGGCAGTTTTCACTGAGCAGGCAGGCTGACCTCAGGATGGAAGAAAGTAGGGGTCAGCAAGATGAGAAGCTCTTAAAACACACCACCTGCTTTGATTGCCTTTTTGCCTGTTTGTTTTAAAGGTCACTGCAAACCTCTGGAGAACCAGATTGGGAACTGGAGAGAGAATGCAAGGTGTCAACACACATTTGTGACACCACCTGAGCCCCTGCTCCCCCCTAATGGCAGGGCCCAGAGTCGCTTCGCCATCTTGTGGTCAAACCTGGAGACTACGTCCTTTCCACCTTGGTTTCCAGTGCTCCCGCAGCTGTGGAACCAGGGTTTGGACCCCAGTCTGTTGTCCCACCAGAGACTGGGGTCTAAAGGCCTAGTTCAAGTCCTGGTTTGACCACTCCCAGCAATGATCAAAGAGAACTCTGTTTTCTTTTTTTTTATTTTTGTTAATCCTCACTCTAGGATATTTTTCCATTTATTTATTTTTTAAATATATTTTTATTGATTCAGAGAGGAAGGAAGAGGGAGAGAGAGATATTCATGGATCAGCTGCCTCCTGCACACCCCTTACTGAGCCCACAACCCAGGCATGTGCCTTTGGCCGGAATCGAATCCTGGACACTTCAGTCTGCAGGTCGGTGCTCTATTCACTGAGCCAAACTAACTAGGGCCCCATTAATTTTTTTAAAGGGAGTGGAAGGGACAGGGAGACAGAGAGAGAAACATCGATGTGAGAGAGGCACATCGACTGGTTGCCTCAACTCTCAACTGAGGTACCTGCCCTTGACCAGAATCAAACCCAGGACCCTTTAGTCCACGGGCCAACGCTCTATTCACTGGGAAGAACTTCCTTTTCTTCTCTGAATTGTGGACAGAGCAATGCTCCCATCTCTCCGGATAAAGACCTGATGAGAAATGAGCCTGTGGCTGTCACAGTCTTGCCAGGTCTCCTGTGTGTGGCTGATGGGCATTGTTTTCTGAAGTTGATATAAGAGCACTTTTCTTCAGTGTTACCTTAAAACAAGAAAGTGAGGTGCCTGGGTGGTTTGGATGTTTAGCACTGGAAGGGCTTTGGGGGTCATCAGGTGGGACCTCCTGTTTTCAGAGGAGAAGAAGCTGGAACTCAGGGAGAGAAGAAACTAGGAACCAGAGCTTTCAAGGCTCAGGTGGCCAGGTGCAACTTGCCACTCCTCGTTCAGCAGGTTCAGCAGTGAGCCCAGAGCTCTGCCCTCAGGGGAGGACTCTGCAGGGCAGAGGGTCCCAGGTGGACACCCCACATGGGGCTCAGGAATGGCCCTTTGCGAGCCAAGTCCTTCTTCAGGGGGATGGAGAGGGCACCCAGAGAACCTGTGAGTGGGGCTCATGCCCCAGGCAGCTTGTGCTGAACTGTTGGCATTTCGTGAAGACCGTGCCCAACAGCCTGCCACTCCACAGAAGCAGAAACTGAGATGCAGGGAGAGAGGATGGGCCCTCTCCAGGCCACTCACTGCTGAGGACCGTGCGCCATGCCCTTGCTTGTCATCCATTTCCTCCTCCCAGAAGCCTTGCAAAAGGCTTCTTTCCATTTCACAGATGAGAAGACCGAGACCGAGGCACAGGGAGATTATGTGACTGCACCGGGCTAGTGAGCGCTGGGTCTAGAGTTGAACCATCTCCACTCAACTCTAGCGACTGGTTCACGGCCACCACAGGGCCCAGCACCACCAGAAGCTGTAGTCTCTGGGAAGGGGGTGCTACAAAGAGCTGTTGCTAGGGGGCCTGTCTCCAGAGTTTACTTAGATTTACTCTGGGACCTGGAGCAAATCGATTATCCTCACTCATCGCTTTTTGAAAAATGGAATAAGTGATACAAATGGCAGCCATAGCTCCTGCCCCAGGGCTGACATGCAGGGAGGCCCTCCTCTGTCCCACCCACACTCAACTGCTGGCACCCACCTACTTAGGATCCAGAGGAAGGAGACATCTAGGGCTGGGAAGAAGTGACAATAAGGGCCTCCGGGGGGGTTCTTCCTACCCCTAACAGTACACCGTGGGAAGAGGAGCAGGGACATCCCTTGTTGGAAATACCCCAGTCCCTGAGGGACATGGCAACCACTCATTTAATGGGAAACAAAAGCTTGCCCAGGAGTCCTGGAGAGCCCGGGGAGCGCATGGCCGGGGGACAGACGCCATCTGCGGCTCCTTGGTCCTGAACCTCCCAACACAGGCAGGTCCCAAACCACAAGCTGACCTTCCAGCTGCCGGGTTACCTGCTGTCCACTCAGAGACTGTACCTTGGGTCATCTGCTCCCTGTGTCCTCAACCCCATGGATAGGAAAGTCCCTGTTTGATTCTGCCATTCTTTTGTGTTTCCTCGGAAGTTTTCTAACTAAGCCTGGAGAACAGACATAGCGGGCTGGACCCGGAGGAAGTCTGCCAATGGGTGAAAAATGCAGATGGAGGGACGATAACTTTGGGTGCTTTCTTCCTAGTGCCCACTGTCTCTAGGTCCCTTGGAACCAGGGGGTCATCTTTCATCTCCCACAGTACCTTCTGTCAGTCTCAACTGTCTGTCTGCAGAGTCCAACTGAAGGTGTTTGTAGGGCTCAGGTATTCACACGCTAGTTAGTGCACCCCACAAACTATAAATCATATAAAAATGCATCTACTGCACACATTAAAATATTTTATTGGGGCCCAGCTGGCATGGCTCAGTGGTTGAGTGTCAACCTATGAACCAGGAGTTCACAATTCGATTTCTAGTCAGAGCACATGCCCAGGTTGCAGGCTTGATCCCCAGTGTGGAGCGTGCAGGAGGCAGCAGATCAAGGAATCTTTCCCATCACTGATGCTTCTCTTTCTCTCTCTCTCTCTCTCTCTCTCTCTCTCTCTCTCTCTCTCTCTCCCTCCCCCCCTCTCCCTTCCTCTATTAAATCAATAAAAATATAGTAAAAAATAAAATAAAATAATTTTATTTGGTATAAATCAAAAAGGATTTTATAATTGAATTTTATTTACTTTGTCCTTGTGATCAGATTTTAGTATTTTTATATGCAACACATAATGAAAACCAAAATATTCTATATGCTTGGAAATTTAAAGGCAAATCTCTAAATAATTCATGACTTGAAGAGGAAATCACAATATAAATGAGAAAATATAACTAAACAACAATGAAAACCCTACCTTGTTAAAGGTAGTGCCTAAAGGGAAATATATGTCTTTAAATGAACATATATAATGAGGAAAAGAGACTAAAATTAATGAGCTAAGTGTCCAATGCAACAAATTAGAGAAAGAACATCAGAGTAAACCCAAAGAAATTGGGAGGAAGAGAATAATTTATAATAATAAAAGCGTAATATGCTAATTAGACCAGACAGCTGAATGACCTTCTAGACATCATTCTGATGTCCTTCCAGATGAAGCCACAGTGGTGGGAGCTGAGGCAGAGGTGGTTAGGGGTAATCAGGCAGCAGGCGAGTGGTTAGGGGTGATCAGGAAGGCAGGCAGGTGAGCAGTTAGGAGCCAGCTAGGGGTGATCAGGCAGGCAGGCAGAGTGGTTAGGGGTGATCAGGAAGGCAGGCAGGTGAGCAGTTAGGAGCCAGCAGTCCTGGATTATGAGAGGGATGTCTGACTGCCAGTTTAGGACCAGCAGTCGGACGTCCCCCGAGGGGTCTTGGATTGTAAGAGGTTGCAGGCTGGACTGAGGGACTTCCTCCCACCCACCATGCATTAATTTTGTGCACTGGGCTTCTAGTAAAATAATAAAAATGAATTAAAATCAACTCAGATATCAATAAACTAAAAATTAGTATTCAAAAATAAAAGCTGATAGATAAAACCCTGATTATATTAGTTATTAGAGGCCCAGTGCACGAAATTCATGCACTGGATGCAGCGGGAGGGGAGGAGTCCCTCAGCCTGGCCTGCACCCTCTCACAGTCCAGGATCCCTTGGGAGATGTCCGACTGCCGGCTTAGGCCCCCTGGGGAGCTGGTAGTCAGATATTCCTCTTGCAGTCTAGGACCCCTCACTCCTTACTGCCCGCCTGCTCGCTGCTGCTCCTTACCACTTGGCTCGCTGCTCCCTAGAGCAGCTGCAGAGGTGGGAAAGGCTCCCGCCATCATCACTGTGCTCACCAGCCATGAGCCATGAGCCTGGCTTCTGGCTGAGTGGCACTCTCCCTGTGGGAGCTCACTGACTACAGGGGGCAGCTCCTGCATTGAGCATCTGCCTCTTGGTGATCAGTGCACATCATAGTGAACGGTCATTCTGGTTGTTCCACCTTAATGGTTGCCTAAGCTTTTATTATGTAGATGGGGGGAAAGGAAATATAAATTTTAGTGATGAAAAGAGGTACACTCAGATACTGTAGAGGCTATTAAACAAGATAACCCTTGAAGCAGCTTTATACCAATAAGTTTGAAGAATTAGATTAAACTGATGATTTTCTGGAAAAACATAACCTTTCAAAATCACTTACAAGGACTACAATAGATGTATCTCCATTTGATTGTATCAGTAGTTAAACATCCAGAGACTCCATTGGACCGTAGTGATTTCATAAGTAAATTCTACCAAAACCCAGATAATCTTTATATTGTTCTGGAGGATAAAAAAATGAAAAAACGCTGCCCAACTCATTTTATGAAGCTAGATTGGCCTTGGTATAATACCAGAGAAGAACCTGTGAGAAATTAAAACCATGGCCAGGAACATTTGCGACCTTGCTCCCCGGCCTATGTCAGCAGTTTGGCTCAAATAAACTCATAGAAATTCTCCAAAACCAAAACCAAAACCAAAAACCATGGCCAACAGCCAGGTCTTTGAGCATTTGTTCACCGTTGACTCTGGGCATGGCGCCATCTCCTTGACTAATAAACTCATTCTTGGCTACAATAGAAAAAAAAGCAAAAAAAAAAAAAAATGGCCAATATAACTCATGAACATAGATTCAAAAACCATATATGAAGAAATCCAATGAACAAAAGAAACTGACAAACAAAATAGATCTAGAGACATGGACGCATGCAACAGACTAAGGATTCTCAGAGGGAAGGAGGCGGGGAGTGGGAAGAGATCTACCAAAGAACTTATGTGCATAACCTGTGGATGCAGACAATAGTGTAGTGAAGGTCTGGGGAGGGGGCAGGAGTGGGGAGAAGAGGGGGTCAATAGGGAAATAAGAGGGACTATCTATAATTCTGTCAACAATAAAGGTAATTTAAAAAAAAAATTTACATCAAGTGTCATCAAGTCCAATGGAACTAAATATGTAGAGTATCCATGAGGATGGAGCCCCTGTGTGGAGGCCCTTGAACATGGTGGAGGAATAGCCAGCAGTTGATGTTCACCTAAGGAGGATGTATGAGAACGGTAGCCTAGTGATTTGGGTTTGCTGCACACAGAAGATCAAGGAAATATGTAGCTACGTTGAGAATATCATGGTCCATGTTTCTTACCATTAGAGAAAGAAGATCCAAATATGAAAGGAGGGGCCCTGGCCAGGTAACTCAGAGTGTCAATCCCATACACCAAGGTTGCAAGTTCGATCCCTGGTCAGGGTACATAGGAGAAGCAACCAATGAATGCATGAATAAGTTGAACAACAGCCTGGCCAGATGCTTCCATTGTGTGGAGCCTCGTCCCATATACCAAAAGATCGCAAGTTCAATTCTCAGTCAGGGCACATACCTAGGTTGTGGGTTTGATCCCCACTTGGGATCAGGAGGCAATCAATTGATGTTTCTCTCTCACATCAATATTTTTCTCTCTCGCTCTCCCTTCCTCTCTCTAAAAACCAAGTTAAAAAATGAAACTGAACTAGCATTGGAAGTGCTGATGTGAATGCATGTTTTTCAATGTAAATATAGAAATAAATATGCAAACACACACACACAATTTCCTATCTTGTTATGAAGGTGGCCTGGAAGCCGACATTCCAATGGCAATGAGCACACCTAGCAGATCCTGGTGTCTAAATTTCTAAATACCACTCTGCACTAAAAGCAACCAGGACTGCATAGAGAACTGTATGGTTCTAGGGCTATGGCAGAAAAGAACAAGATGTTCCTGGGACTTATTTTTATGCAATAAAGTGAGAAAGATTGACATAATCATACAAAAGCCACTAAATTCAGTCTGAATGGACTCCCACTTCCAAATCTGGGACACTTTGAACTTTAAAATAAGGAATGATAGAAATGGATTACAACCTGCTGAATCAAATAGGAGTCCTTGAGTTCACACTGATATAAATTAAAGGATGAATAAGAGGAGGAGAGAGCTCTTCTTTACACTGCAACACGATTTTTAACCTTTTCCACTTCCTGGCACACATAAACTACTAAAGTTCTGTGGCACACCAATATATATATATTTTTGCCAATTTGACAAAAGAAAAAGGTATAACTTGTTTTTAATCCTCATTGGAGGACACATTTGTTGCTCTTGGAGAGGGGGGAGGAGAGAGAGACACAGAGAGAGAAACATTGATGTGAGAGAGAAACATCAATTGGTTGACTTGCACACATATCCTTGACTGGGAATCAAACCCGGAATCTTTCCATGTACAGGATGAAGCTCCAACCAACTGCACCACACTGGCCAGGGCAAAATAAGTATAACTTAGATTTATTCACACAAGATGGCATTTCTTGTGTTAGCTGTTGTATTTACTAGTGTTTATTCAATTACTTAGTTAATCTAAAGGAAAAGAGGTCAGTGCCCGAGACTAAATAGCCAGGTATTACCTGTTTTAAAAATTCTTGTGGCACCCAGCCAGCTTGGCTCAATGGTTGAGTGTCGACCTATGAACCAGGAGGTCACTGTTTGCTTCCCAGTCGGGGCACATGCCCAGGTTGCAGGCTTGATCCCCTGGAGG
>PVJC01052406.1:0-11135 GCA_004026665.1 Murina feae
CACCCCGAGTGCACAAATTTTTGTGCACTGGGCCCCTAGTGATGAAAATAAAAGATATGAGAAAGAACCAAACATCTAGAGATAAAAAATACAATTTTTTAAATGAAAAATTTACTGGATGGAAATAACAGCATACTTGCAGAAAAAAGGATCAAATGAAGTGGAAGATATAGCAAAAGAAACTGGTCAAAATGAAGCACAGAAAGAAAATAACTTGGGCAATGGGAGAAAAGGAATAGAACAGAGCTTGTGGGATATCAAGTGGTCTAGCATATGTGTAATTTGAAATCCCAGAAGTTGGGGAGTGAAATTATCCTATCTAATAAAGAGGTAATATACAAATTAACCCTCATGCCCTCACAAGATGGCTGCCTACAACCAAGCTGCAGGGGGGTTAGTGAGGAATGACCAAATGACTAAACAAGCAGACTGCCTGGGGTGACCAGGCCACTGGGAGGGCCATAAGGGGTGACCAGGCCAGCCAGGGGTGCAGTTGTGGGGCAACCAGGCCAGCAGGGAGGGGCAGTTAGGGGCAACCAGGCTGGCAGGGGGTGGGGCAGTTAGGGGTGACCAGGCTGGAGCGGGGAGTGCAATTAGGAGTGACCAGGTCGGCAGGGAGGGAGCAGATAGGGGCGATCAGGCTGGGGTGGGGCAGTTGGGGATGACCAGGAAGGCAGGCAGGTGAGCGATTAGGAGCCAATGGTCCAGGATTATGAGAGAGATGTCCCCCAAGGGGTCCCGGATTGGAGAGGTTGCATGATAGGCTGAGGGGACACCCTCCCATGCACGAATTTCAAGCACCGAGCCTCTAGTTATATAGAACATAATAAAGATATATTCTAGTGCAGGGTTCCTCAAACTATGGCCCGCGGGCCACATGCGGCCCACCAAGGACATTTATCCAGCCCGCCGGGTGTTTTTGCCGCCTTGTTTTTTACTTCAAAATAAGATATGTGCAGTGTGCATAGGAATTTGTTCATAGTTTTTTTTAAAAACTATAGTCTGGCCCTTCAATGGTCTGAGGGACAGTGAACTGGCCTCCTGTTTAAAAAGTTTGAGGACTCCTGTTCTAGTGATTAGAATTCTGCCTCTAAAAAAGTATTAGTGCAGCAAAAAAAAACACAACCGACATATTTTTATTCTCTCCTGAGGATAAGTTTATTGATTTGAGAAAGGAAGAGAGATAGAGATAGAGATAGAGATAGATAGAGAGATAGAGATAGAGATAGAGATAGAGAGAGAGAGAGAGAGAGAGAGAGAGAGAGAGAGAGAGAGAGAGAAGAGATCAGTTGCCTCTTTTATACACCTGGACCAGGAATGGAATACACAACTTTTTGTGTATTCAATCAACTGAGCCACCAAAAAAATGTTTATATGTCTAACGATGTTATATTAAGTGCTAGAAACCCAGTGCACAAAAATTTGTGCACTTAGGTGGTTCCCTTAGCCCGGCCTGTGCCCTCTTGCAGTCTGGGACCCCTCAGGGGATGTCCACCTGCTGGCTTAGGCCTGCTCCCTGGGGGGATTGGGCCTAAGCTAGCAGTCAGACATCCCTCTGGCAGCCCGGGAGCCCTTGGGGAATGTTCACATGCCAGTGGGGAGCAGGCCTAAGCTGTAGTAGGACATCCTTAGTGCTGCTGAGGCAGGAAGAGTCTCCCACCACTACCACTGTACTGGCAGCCGTCAGCCTGGCTTGTGGTTGAGCAGAGCTCCCCTTGTGGGAGCGCAATGACCACCAGGAGGCAGCTCCTGCATTGAGCATCTTCCCCCTCGTGGTCAGTGTGTGTCATAATGACCAGTCATTCCCAGCCGTTCTGCTGTTAGGGTCAATTTGCATATTACCCTTTTATTATATAGGATAAGGAACATATATTACCTAGAGTCAGATTGCTCCTGCAGTCTGGAGTTGAGAAATGGGCTCGTATCATTATCCATATTCTTTCCCTCAAGTTTTTTTAAAAATATATTTTATTGATTTTTTTACAGAGAAGAAGGGAGAGGGACAGAGAGTTAGAAACATTGATGAGAGAAACATCGATCAGCTGCCCCCTGCACAACCCCCACTGGGGATGTGCCCACAACCTTGGTACATACCCTTGACCAGAATCAAACCTGGGACCCTTCAGTCCGCAGGTTGACGCTCTAGCCACTGAGCCAAAACAGTTAGGGCTCTCAAGTTGTTGTTTTTTCTGAATTCTCTGAAAATGAGCAGATATATCAAACAACTCCTGCTGAGATGAACAAGTGTGGTACACTTGTGACTCTATATTACATGTGGCAGTATCCTGCCAGATGCTGCCAGACATGGCTCCTTTCTCAGTTCACACCCTACTCAGGCCTCTTATCCTGATCTCTCTGCCATGGGACCAGCCATGAAGTAAGATTCAGAGATGAAGTAACAATGTCTGTTTTCACAAATTCATTGGCAATACTTTTTTAAGGTTGGAAGATTGATAGATTGTTTCTTTAAAATCTCACCACACTAAAAGAACTGCATCAAAATGCTAGCTTCCAGCGGAAAAGATCAAAAGATCGTGTCATGAAATCCACAGGAAAGGAATGTTTCAAAATCGGGGTAGCCCTAACTGGTTTGGCTCAGTGGATAGAGCGTCAGCCTGCGGACTGAAAGGTCCCAGATTCGATTCCAGTCAAGGGCATGTACCTTGGTTGCGGGCACATCCCCAGTAGGAGGTGTGCAGGAGGCAGCTGATCGATGTTTCTCTCTCATCAATGTTTCTAACTCTCTATCTCTCTCCCTTCCTCTCTGTAAAAAATCAATTAAAAATATATTAAAAAAACAAACAAAAAAACAACAACAACAAAATCCAGGGTGATCAACAGTGTCTCCCCTGCTGCTGTGTGCATTAGATTTAGCCTAAGGCAATGACTGGTGATCTTGGCAAGAGCTCCCTAATAGAGTTGGGGGGACAGAAGCCAGATTTTGATGGTTTGAATGGTGATAAGAAGGGGAAAGGTAAGGAAAGGATGTGAGTATGGACAAATTCTTGTAAAGGAGACATGAACTATGGGATGGTAATTAGAGTGAGGCACATTGATGAACGAGAGTGTTTTTAAAATAGGAGAAACTTAGGAGTGTTTAAGCCCCTGCTTAGTAGCCAAATCCACACTCCCTCTCTGGACAACAGGAGCGCTAGCACTCCAAATCTGTTTGTTTGGGTTGAATCCAGACTTGCTTTCTATGAAGACCCCAAAGCAGGCTGTACACCCATTGAGAAGAGGTGGGGCCCTTCATCAAAGCAAGGTTGGGTCCCATTAAAAAAACCAAACCAGTAGTGATGCATCCCACAAGAGAACCATTTCCAGTTGTGCCATGTAAGGTGGACATGTAAGGGAGACCCCTGGTGGGTGGCGAGGGGCCCTGTGAAGTTAGAACTGGGGTCGCGTAAATCTGGAGGCTCTATTGCTTCCAGCTCTGCCACTTGGGGCTTCCCCAGTCACTTGGCTGCTTCGGGGTGAAAAGAGCAGGGATTATGAGAGGAACTGCCACCTGCACCTTTGGACAATCACCATGGCAACGGCAGGCCAGGTATTTTATTTCCGTCATTTCCTGGGAGCAGTCCTCCTACATGTCCAGTTAGAAATGTTGTAAGCTCGTTATTGTACAGCTCCCTGCCCTCCCTTCTCCACCCCCGCCCCAAATCTTGCAAAACAAGTTTTGGCTAGTATATTTCTTTGATGCCCCGAAGGACTTGCCCTGAGGTGTCTGAAATATGAGACTTTTCATGCTAGTGCACAACAATCTGAAATTGAAACTGATCCAGAGAGAGAGGGTTCTGGTAGTAGTGATGGGCAGGGGAGGTGTTCTGCAAGGTCAGAGCAGACTCGGGGCAAGAAAGTTTGCCTCTCCAACTCCCAGCGCCAGGACATCTGCCACCTACCCCAGGATGCAGCAGGGAACATGGTCAGCACCTGGACCAAGCAGACACATGACCCAGTGAGCCTCACAAGGCAGCTTGGGCCACATGGACGACTCCTCCTACCCAACCACAGAGCTGCTGGCACAGCCCTTTCCTGGAAGAATCACAGGCCCTTGCTTCCCACAAGAGAGAGAGAAAAAAAAGAGAGAGAGAGAGAAAGGACCTGAAAGAGGAGAAATAAGGAACATGGTATGAGGACAAGGAAGACTTCTAGTTTCTGGCTTGGTGCAGTGGCTCTCTGCCAGCCACATGCTAGAGTCAACTGTGGAGCTTATAAAAAAGACCAGTGTCTGGGCCCCACCCTAGTAGATTCTAATTAAATTCAATTGAGGTGCAGCCAGGGCGCTGGATTTTTTCCTGAAGTACTTCCGGTGTGTGGAGAACCACTAGATGCTCAGGTAAGTGCTCAGGCTCGGTGAGCAGAGTCCCGGCTGCAGCCCTGAGTACTGTAGCTTCCTAGCCACTCAACATCGCTAAGCTTCCCTGTCCTCCAGGGTGAAACAGTAGCTACCTGATGGAGGTGTGCGGGTGTGGCGTGAAATGATGCACATCAAATGCTGGCCCTGTGCCTAGCAGGTGCTTAAGTGCTCAAAATGTTTTCTTGCTAAAGCAGTGGTTGCTACTACATTAGGATCCCAATGTGGAGATAGCTAAGTCCTTCCCATGCCAAGGGGCCAAGACCCATCCTTTGCCCTGGGCTGGGTGGAACTGAGGGTAGTCAGTGAGAACTGGGACAAGCTAGATCAGCGGCTGGTGTTAGTGCCAATTACTCTGATGTTCTGGTCCCGTTCTGTTCATTCTGAAATGATGGAAATGTTCTATATCTCTGCTGACAGTATGAAGCCACTAGTCACATGGGGCTATTGAGTAGTGAGACTGAGAAACTGAACTTTTAATATTACTTAATTTTCATTAATTTGAGGTTAAATAGCTACACATGGCTGATATTTGCAGTATTGGACAAGGTACCTCTAAACATATATGAATGTAAGAGTAAAGAAACACATAAAAGAAAAAAATAGCCCTTCTATTACCTTGCTTGGGCATCAAAACGTCCTAAAAGGAGATGTTGACAGGCAGTTACAGTCCTGTTTTACAGATTAGGAAACCAGGTCTCAGAGATGGTAAAAGACAGGCCCCGGACTATGCAGAGAGTCAGAGGCAGAGTCCAGACCAGAGGGGCCAGATTTCTGGGCTGCGAACCCATGCTTCGCCTGTTGGAAAAGCGTTCTCTCCATGGGAGCATCTCACATCCACCCTCCGGCTCCTCCTGAGGGTTTCAGAGCAGACTTTTTCTCAGCTCCCTGGCCAGGCTTCAGGCCCCCCGCCTTCCCCACCCTCCGCCACGCTACCCACCTGGAAGAGCTCCTGAAGCTTCGCATCCACCCACTGCTCCACCTCCAGCCAGCGCTGGAGCTGCCCCCGGTCATACTTCACCGTCAGCCGGCTGGGTCTCCGGGACCTGGCCGCTTTGGACGGGTCGGGGTGGGACTTGGACTCTGAGTCTGTGGATGACGTCCTCCTCTTCCCAGAAGCCCACTGGACCTTCTTACTTGAGTTCTCCTTGTCAGGGTTGGGAGAAGTGCAGGAAGCAGGGTTTGAAGACAGCATGGAGGGAATGGCCTGGGCAAGGAGCTGGGATAAACTGCCAGTCAGAGCAAGGGTGCCAGGGAAGTGAGGAAACTGAAAACAGGAGAGACCAGCAGGGAAGAAAGGTAGGAGGGGCAGGGGTCAAAGATCAACAACAGGTACTTGGAAATGCCAGACTCCTGGCTCCTGGCTGCCAGTGAATGGCACTCCTGAGCCGAGCTGTGCCTTAGCCTTCCTTTCTAGCAGCTGTAGCGGCTCAATGTGACGTAAACCGCAAATGAGCAAAGGTCAGGAGGATGCCATGCCTCGGGAGGAGGAAGGGCCCTTGTTTGGGTCCTGAGGGGTGTGGGGCTGTGACCTGTGCTCTGTGACCAGCTCTGGAACAGGACCAGAGTCGTGTACACTCCTCTGAGAACCTACTGCATGCCACCGCCTGGGACTGGATCTACCTGCCCCCTGACGGAGCCTGCAGGAGCGGTGTCCCTGGCAGGCAGGAGCTCCTGCCCAGAGTATGGCACTGCAGGGCGTGTCAGAGGGGTGGCTATCTGTGGTCCTCATGGGGCCAGTGCCCTCTTGTGTCTGGGTGTGTCTGCATAGGAGCTGCCTTTAGGCCTATGTGAGGGAAGGGGCGCTCCTGTGTTAGCCGGGCCCTGTGTGCTTGCAAAGGCAAATTTACCAAGCTTGTCTCCAATTCCCTTTTTCCAGAGGCAACTGCTTAGGAAGCCATGTTTGTCATCACATGACCCTCCCCTGACTCACGTCCTTCCTGACAGAGGAAACCTGCAGACTAACTTTTACGCAGGCCAGGCGTTAAGGCCACTACTTCTACACATGCTCACATTCTAAAGGAATGGTATTTTTGTTTGTTTAGTCCTTTGTACCAAAAATATCTAAACTTTTTAGAGAAGCTACAGAACACTAATTTTTTAAAATTGATTTTTAGAGAAAGGAAGGGAGAGAGAAACATTTATTTGTTGTTCCACTTATGCACTATTGGTTGATTCTTGTATGTGCCCTGACCAGGGATCAAACCCACAACCTTGGTGCATCAGGACAATGCTCTAACCAACTGAGCTACACGGCCAGAGTTAATTTTTTTTTTTTTTTAATGAAAAACTCCGAAGGACAAATAAATGAAAGTGAAACTTTCTCTTCTTTCCCCAACTCCTCTCCCCAGAGGCAACTGCCATCAACAGCTTGTCTTTAGTTCTCCTGTGATCACTACTATCCTTTTATGCAACACCATAAGTTTGTCCGTTTTAGACAATATCTCTTATCTCCTTAATCCGAAGGCTGAGAAATTAACTCCCTCACACTAACTGCATCTCCTTTACTTTCCACATTCCAATTTCTGTTTATATATTACTTTTGAGGTCTGGTTGCAGTTGCCTTTATGTTGAGTTTCTGTTTCTCATGTATAGACTTCAACCATCACACTGTACACAGACTCCTAAAAGACAGCTTTAGACAGAGGCCAACCGATGAGTCTTTAGGTCCAATTTCAGACCCAGGCGTTGAAGGAAGACACAGATCTGAGTTCCAGCTCAACTTTGCCTTGCATTGGTTTCACAAGCTCTTTAAGTCTGTTTTCTCATCTGCAAAATGGGGTTCAGGGAGGATTAAATGATAGATATACACATTTAGCATGGTGCCCAAAAAGAGTCCCTTCTTAGTAGACATCCATTCCCTTCCTTTCTCCCCTTTCCCATCCTCCCTGTCTTCCTGGTGAGGCTCTGTATCAGAAAGGCTGGCCCTGAGATTTCTCAGTGACTTCCTTCCTGGGCCTCTTTGGAAGAGGGTGGAAATTAGCAAGGATAAGGAGGCCTCTAAAATGCATCCTGTAGACTCTCCTGTTACTTGAACGCTCTGTGATGGGCAGTCATTATTGTGATAGTCCCCTCTCTCTGCTGCTTCCTGTCTTCTGAAGGATTTGAGAGCCCTTTCGGGAAAAGGAAGCAGACCAGAGGAGTCAGTGGGTTTTGTTCATTCATCACCTCATTCACTTAACAGACTTTATGAGCTCCTCTAGCAGGCCAAACATGATGCTCAGCACCAGGATGGGTGATCCCAAAGAGACACAGCTCCTGCCTTTAGAGAACTCACCATCTAGTATAAAGATAAACACACATTAGTCAGCTAATAAACAAATATAAAATGGCTACTGTGTTTAGCGATGTAAAGAAGAAGGTGCCATAAGGTGTCATGTAGTGAGTAATAACATTTGAAGTGAATGCTGAAGGATGAGTAGGCGTGAACTAGGCACAAGGGCCAGGGGGAGTGGGCCTGGCAGAAGGCAGACCATATGCAAAGCCTGTGTGACACGAAGGAGATGATGAGTACAAAGGACAGAGAGTCCAAGGGATTGGGACAGAAAGGAGGGGACCATGAGCAGAAGGTGTGAAAGTATCTACACAGGCCCCAGTGAATCATGTTAAAGAGTTTTATCTCTGTTCTAAGGGCCTTGGGAATCACTGCAAAATCTTAAGCAATGGTGGTTGGGCAGGCTGACATAATCAGATTTAAATTTCTAAAAGATCACCCTGTCCATTGAATAGAGAGAGGATCAGAAGGTGCCGAAGAGCTGGAGGAGGCCAGTTAATAGGCCATGCTGTAGGGCTTGACTAGGGGAGGTAGTGTTGCTGATAATAAGAAGTGGAGAGATTGGAGAGGTATTTAGGGGGTAATCTTTAACAGAACTTTATTTTTTAAATATATTTTATTGATTTTTTATAGAGAGGAAAGGAGAGGGATAGAGAGTTAGAAACATCGATGAGAGAGCAACATCGATCAGCTGCCTCCTGCACACCCCCTACTGGGGATGTGCCTGCAACCAAGGTCCATGCCCTTGACCGGAATCAAACCTGGGACCCTTCAGACCACAGGCTGATGCTCTATCCACTGAGCCAAACCAGTTAGGGCTCTTTAACAGAACTTTAATTGAGAACATAAATATGCAAGCTTCGTGGATACCTACACAGAGATATAGACAAGTGCATGCGTGGAGCCTGCGGAGCCACTTTCCTACTTTGTAAACTGGAGGTTGGTGGGATTCTGTATCAGCAAACGGAATGGTCCTGGGGAAACTCAAGGGCACACGAATGAGTTATTCTCATCCTATGTAATGAAAGCCTAATATGTAAACTGTTCCCTCGTGTGGTCATTTGACGGAGAGTTCAAACTGGAGACTGGAGTTCGACCACTCACTATGACGTATGCTGACCACCAGGGGGAGGCGCGGAACATGGCAGGCCTCGGCAATGCAGCGCTGGCAGCAGGCGGCAGTGGAGGCGCTGCTGGCCCTGCTGGGGCCCTGAAGAGAGCGGGACCTTGGCAGGATGGTGGAGCAGGTGAAGGGGCAGTGCCAGGCCAAGGCAGGATGCCAGGCAGGGCTGTGAGGCTGGGGGTGCAAGCTGGGGCTCGATCTCCACAGGCCACCCCGAGGGACCCCACCTGTGCACAAATTCGTGCACCGGGCCTCTGGTTATTAATAATGTGAGGCTCCTGCCCTGACTGGTTTGGCTCAGTGGATGGAGTGTTGGCTTTCAGACTGGGGGGGTCCCAGGTTCAATTCCGGCCAAGGGCATGTACCTTGGTTGCGGGCACATCCCCAGTGGGGGGTGTGCAGGAGGCAGCTGATCGATGTTTCTCTCTCATCGGTGTTTCTGGCTCTCTATCCTTCTCCCTCCTCTCTGTAAAAAATCAATAAAATATATTAAAAAAATAATAATGTGAGGCTCCTTAAGGTATTCGCCAATGATACACCTGATAAGGGGTTATTATCCAAAATTTATAAAGAGCTCAAGCAACTCAACACTAAAAACAAACAAACAATCCAATGAAAAAGTGGACAGAGGACCTGAATAGACACTTCTCCAAAGAGGGCGTACAGAGGGTCAATAGACATATGGAAAGATGCTCAACATCAGTAATCATCAGAGAAAGGCAAAGTAAAACCACAATGAGACGTCACCTCACACCTGTCAGAGCGGCTATCATCAATAAACCCACAAACAAAGTGGTGAAAGTAGTGGCATTTGAATGGTGGAAAAATGGGGTATTTTTAATTCTATTCCTTTTTTTTTTAATGCTGAAAGCAAGTCACTTTGTTTTTCAAGACTCACTAGTGGAGTCCAACCTGTTCTGTTAAAGGCAATTCCAGGATCTAGTTACTCAATGCCCTGTTATTAGATGTATGGGAATGCTGCTCTGAACATCCTTGTAACTATTCCTTTGTTAGCATTTCATGATTTTTTTCTCCCTTAAGAGAAGTTCTAGAGGTAGAACTACAAGGACAGAGGATGTGTAAAATTATAGGAGAATTTAATATTTATGGTCACATTAGCTCCCTGAAAAATTGTACCAAATAAACTATTTATAGTTTGATGTCCTAATATGTTCAGTTAATGAATATGTGAGTTATATACACATTGCTGCATAATAATTATCCCCAAATTTAGTAGCTTAAAACAATAACCATTTATAAATATCACTGTTTGGCTGGCGCCTCTGGCTTAGGGATTGTCAGAAGGCTGCAAGCCAGGAGCTCCCCAAGGCTGTTGGTCTGAGATATAGTTTCTTGCCTTGTGGACCTGTCTAGCGCAGCGGTCGCCAACCTTGCGGACCTCTCGGACCACCAGTGGTCCGTGCACCACTGGTTGGCAACCGCTGCTCTAGAGCATACTCACCACATAGCTGTGGCTTCCACTAGATCCAGGGCACCAGAAAAGGGGAAGGGTGTCAAGCAAGATGGAAATCACAGTCTTTTCATAGCCTAATCAAGGAAGTGACATCCCACGACATTTTGCTCAGCAGAAGCCAGCCACTAGGTCCAGCCACACTGAAGGGGGAGAGATGACACAACCACAGGTGGGGATTACTGCTGGTCACTTATGGACTACCCACCACACTGCAATTTGTGAGCATTTCTGACATTAGGATTCTTCAGGTCTCCTGCCCTCAGAGCACAGTGTGGTGGCCTTGTCTTCTGGGGCCTGTGTGAATGCCCTGCAGTGCCTGGTGGAGCAGCTTAGGCTGGAGGCCGGTGTGGAGAGGATCGACAGTAACAGTGCTGCATGCAGAATGCCTGCAAGGATGCTCTGCTGGTCAGTGTTCCCGTTGGAAGCAACTCCTTCTGGGAACCCAGATCCTGCGCTTTCCTCTGGAGACTAGGAAAGAAGTTCCCTGAGGAATGCCTTCAGATGCAAAGTGATGAATGACTGCTTCCAAGTCTCAAGAAGACATTTTTCTCTAATCAAACGACTTTCAGATATTTCAGACCTTTCCTGTGGCCTGGTACCAGAATTCTACAGAAATTGATGAGTTTATACTCAAATAAAGAATCTGGGGGAGTCCAGCCTGCATGGCTCAGTGTCGACCTATAAACCAGGAGATTACAATTCCCAGCCCGGGCATATGCCCGGGTTGTAGGCTCGATTCCCAGTGTGAGGCGTGCGGGAGGCAGCCAATCGATGATTCTCTCTCATCAGTGATGTTTTTATCTCTTTCCCTTCCTCTCTGAAATCAATAAAAATATATATTCTTTTAAAAAAGAATCTGGGATGAAGGAATAGACTCTTTTTTAAAAATGTTTTTTAATTGATTTGAGAG
>PVJC01052407.1:0-11151 GCA_004026665.1 Murina feae
GGGAATTACATTTTAAAATAAAATCATCATAAAAGGCATCACTGGGAAATTATCATGTAACAACCTGAACCGAGTGTAGTAGTGATAAGTAGATCCTATGAAATATCTAGTATGCAAATTGGAGGACACTTTACAAGATATCTGGGCATGCCTTTGAAAATCTCAAGGTCTTGAAAGATATAGGAAGTCTCAGGAGATGGGAGAGGACCAAGGAGACATGGCAACTAAAAGCAACCTAGTCACCTGGGCTGGATCCTGGAAAAGGGGACTTAGTGGGTGAACTTGTAAACCCAAATAAAGTGTGAAGTTCAGTTATAGTATGACACCAATATTAACTTCTTCGTTTTGATAATTGCACCACAGTTATGTAAGATAGTAATGCTAAGGGAAGCTGGGTGAAGGGTATATGAGAACCCTGTACTATTTTTGTAATTCTTCTCTCAAACTTCTAAGTGCCCAGTCATCCATTCAACCAAAGTGTAATATGATAATGATATGCTAAGGCTGCTCAACCACTGTCTATGATGTGCACTGGCCACCAAGGGGCAGACACTCCTGCCATAGGTTAGCTTGCTGCTGGAGTCTGGCTAATTGGGACTGAGCGAGACAGGCTGGACATGCCCTGCAGTCCCTCTCCAGCCCTCATCGTACAACAGTGGGGTCCTTCGGCCTGGCCTGTGCCCTCCCACAATATGGTACCCATCAGGGGATGTCAGAGAGCCGGTTTTGGCCTGATCCCACAGGCCAGGCCAAGGGACCCCACTGGTGCACGAATTTGTGCACCAGCCCTCTAACCTTACTATAAAAAGTAAAACTAAGTGCATGTACTGTGGAAAAAAACTTCCAAAGAGAGGGAATAACTAGTGCAAAGGTTTCTAGCATGTCAGAAAAGGATCAAAGACATAGGGAGGCTGGGGCTGATGGGGCCACAGAGGAGAAAAGCAAGACCCATAATGGGGACAGGAGTGTGTAGGCCTCTCAGGCCACTGGAAGGACTTTTAACTTTTACTCTGAGTGGCATGGTACTTCTAAAGCAAAGAAATAATATCTGAGTGAGATTTTAAAAGAATCATTCCAGCTGCTGTGTGGCTAGGCTAATAAAGACAGGGAATGGTATGGCTTGGACCAGGTCACAGTGATGGAGGTATGTTACTGAATTGCTGGCCTATCTAGTCTGTCTATCGAATTGAAAGTAGAGCCAAAGAAGGTAAAACTTGTGACCTTTTATTCTCTCTGTTTTACCCTTTTAATGTTCTTTCATCTTATTCAGATATCCTCGTTTTGTTTTCCCTTCTGCAAAGTTGGGGAGGAAGCTGACTTAGATTTCTTCTAGTACTAAGGGAAGAAGTACTCATAATACACCTTTTCCTCTTATAATGGAGAAAATCAGTGTGATTGGTTCTTTCACTTTAAGGTATTAAGAACTTAGTATGTCTCCTTAGAAATGTTTCAAAGGCTACCAATAAAAGAAAAATATGTATTCAAAGGAATGAATAACAAATTCTGAGTCTGATATATCAGAGGGAGAAAGAAATTTGAGGCTTTTGCACTTCTCCCCTTTCTCCATTTACAGGCTCTCCATGAGTCTATTCAAGGTCTACTCCTGGAATGCAGTGCTAGGTTATTCCTTTAAAAAGATCTGTAGCACCCTCAGGACCCACCCCAGTTGCTGAGTGGAGGACTTGCTCCTCCCAGAGAGCCTCAGCAATGACTACAGATGGGAGGTATCCAGGGTCTGACCATTTCTGCTCAAAGTGGAACTCCTTCTATTTACCAGGGAAATCTCCTTTAGGCTGGCTGAGACTTAATCAGATTTGCTCATGATTTGAAGCTCAATCTTGTTTCTTCTCTTTCCTTTCCCAGGTAGTACATACACTAGTACACTGAAAACTAGCATTCAGTCCTGCCTCCTTCCTATTTGCTTTTCAAATGTATACTCTACTCCCCCACAACTCCCTGCACCCTTTACTCTGTTCCAGGGTCTTTTTCCTGGAAGTCCTCACTGAAACACTGGGCTTATCCTTAACATCAATTCCATTTTCCCTTACCTCAGCTACCTTTTTCATTATTTTATGCTCATCAAATTACATAATTTCTGGCACATATAGAGACTTGATAAATACTTGTTTAATAAAATCCTGGTATTTGAGTCCTAGTCCAGCTTTTCCACAAGTATTCTGTGTAACAGGACAATTAATATGTTCCTCTTGGCTCTAGTTGTCTCACCTTCATGATAAGGAGGTGGAAGTAGATATTATGAATATCTTATCACCTGAAAACCAAATCCTAGGGAAGAACCCCCTCTCTGTGCACCTAAACTCATTTCCAGAGGAGACCAAGCCTGGCACCTTGGATGCACGATCTGGTTTGACAATAGATTGAGTCCACTAACAATTGTTCGGTTACTTTCCTTGAGGGAACAAATTTGATATAAAAGGAACTTGCTGGAAGAATTTCCAGGGATTACTCACTGCTGAGTTGGGTGGTGATAAAACAGAAAAGTCATAACCAAGCCTTCTAAGGCAGGGGTAAACATTTTTTTTTTCTGAAAAGAGCCAGATAGTAAATTTTTCAGGCACTGCACCGCATACAGTTTCTGTTACATATTCTTCGTAAATCGTTACGACCCTTTCAAAATATAAAATCCATTCTTAAGTTTAAGAGTCACATAAAAATAGATCTATTCTAGATGGAAGTCCTTTATGAGTACAAAAATGAATTGTATTCTCTACATTTAATGCAAACTCCTGGTTCCACCTGCACTGTACCCTCAACGGATAGACCTCTGGTCTGTAGTATGTGCTCTGGTCCCAAGATTACCCTACCTTACTGGTTTCCAAACTAGCTACTTGGAAACTTCCCAGAAGTGCCTTAGTGGTTCATCAGTGAGGAATCAGGGAAGAATCATATCACCTCCTCAATCTACACCAATCCAGAGAGCTGCTCTACACATTCACTACAGAAGGTTTCCATTCCACAGTAGTCGGGTTTCCTTCCATTAAGTTTTTTCTTGAATTAGAAGAGTTTAAAATTTTGTGTGTGTGTGTGACAAGTATGTGAGAAAAGCAATTCCCTGAGGCAGCCATGATTAGAGAAAAGCAAAATGTAGGGCAAGTGGGTGTGATCTGGAATCAGGCCCACCTGACTTCTAATTCAGACCATATCTCTTAAGCGGCTGTGACAATTCACCTACTTTCCCTAAGGCTCAGTTTTTTCATCTCCTTTGGGGGATTATTATTCTTACCTCACAGCCTCTACATGAAGATTAAACAAGACAAGACATGTAAATATGCTTATTTGAGTGCTTGGCACATAGAGACTACTTCTGTGTCTCTTTGGTGAACTATGGTCTCCAGAAAAGGTGCCCTTCCCAACTCACAACGGTTGCATATGCATTTCACATGTATAAGCAAAGCTAAAAATACAAGAGATGAGACAAAGTGATTTGAACTCTTGTAAAGCCTCATCATCTAGTTTCCCCAAACTTCCACAAATCCCACTTCTCAGGAGCAGATGAACTTGTAATTATCTGCTGTTATTGGAACAGGGGCACAGAGCTGCACACTTTCAGCCTCATCTCTCCTCCCCTGCAATATACCCATGAAAGACACAAGATTAAGGCATCAGAACCTCCAAAGTCCCCAGATAAGTGCGAATAAACCAATAACAGCAGAAGCATTCCTCCAGGAGAGCCATCATTGTCTTTGCAGAGTTCTGACCATTGCATAACTTTATGGGCCTCAGATGTGATGATCATGTTGCTCATTCTCTGGCTTTATATATTTGTTGACAAATCTGAGAAATAGACAGTACTAATCAGTCTTGGCTGAGCCTGGATTTGCCTGGAGAAAGCAGATTGGTAGATTGTGCCATCCAAGAAATGTGAAAACCAGAGGAACATGAGAGAACTGACTCCTAAACGAATAGAAGGGATTGTAGAAGAGAGAAGAGCTTAGGATGAACTGAAGCTTCAAAGTTTTAAAACACTGTATTATAGTTGACATACAATATTATATTAGTTTCGGGTGTAAAACAAGGATTTGATACTTTTATGCATTACAAAATGATCACCATGATAAGTCTAGTTACCATCTGTCACCATACAAAGTTATTACAATACTATTGACCAGAGTCCCTATATTGTATATTAAAACCCCTGGCTTATCTATCTATCTATCTATCTATCTATCTATCTATCTATCTATCTATCTATCTATGGCTAATATACAAATTGTCCCCACAGGAGTTCAATTGGAGACTGGGAGTTTGACTGCTTGCTATGACATGTGCTGACCACCAGGGGGTGGAATGGAACAAAGGAAGGCTCTGGCTAGGCCTAAGGACTCTACCCATGCACAGATTTCATGCACTGAGCCTCTAGTTTATTTATAACCAGAAATTAGAGCATCTTAATCCCTATCACCTATTTCACTCATCCCTCACCCCTAACCCCTCTGGCAACCACCAGTTTGTTCTCCATATATAAGAATTATTTCTGTATTATTTGGTTTGGTTTTAGATTTCACATATAAGTGAAATCATGTGATACTTGTCTTCCTTTTTCTAACTTATTTTACTTAGCATAATACTCTCTAGGTCCACCCACATCGTTGCAAATTACAAGATTTTTTTTTTTTTATGGCTGAGTAATAGGACAAAGAGAATGTTTTATACACACACACACAC
Organism: Murina feae; assembly: GCA_004026665.1. Taxonomy (NCBI): domain Eukaryota; kingdom Metazoa; phylum Chordata; class Mammalia; order Chiroptera; family Vespertilionidae; genus Murina; species Murina feae. The sequence continues at coordinate 4,687 of PVJC01052407.1, forward strand.
ACACACACACACATTCTCTTTGTCCATTCATTTATGGACACTTAGGTAGCTTCCATGTCTTGATTGTTATACAATATGCTGCAATGAATATAGGGGTACATATGCCTTTTCAAGTTAGTGTTTTTGCCTTCATTGGATAAATGCCCAGAAGTGGAATTGCTGAGTCATATGATAATTCTATTTTTAATTTTTTTGAGCACCCTCTATCTCTTTTCCATAGTGGCTGCACCAATTTACATTCCCACCAAGAATGCATAAGGGTTCTCTTCTCCCCACATCCTCACCAATACTTGTTATTTCTTGTCTTCTTGGTAATCATCATTCGGAAGTTTCAGATATTTAATTCATGGAAATTTTTAGTTCAGTAAAAATTATACCAACTGGCAAATGGATGTTGGAATGTGTGTCCTGGGAAGTTTCTAAGGGACAAGATTCCTTCCTCAGGGAGTTGCTTAGAACCCAAGGGATATTTAGTCACTAGATCTGGATACTGAAAGATTCTCTGCCTTCTTATTTCACTTTAGTCCACATGGCCTTTGAGAGGTGATAAATAAGCCCAGCATCCCTAACTAAAAACAAAGAAAAAACACTGTTATCTGGCAACCAATGTGGCATCATTTGTTACAGCATCCAAATGAGTGGCAGAGGATCCACTTGACTGAAGGACCTGATGTGACTTTCCCAATTACCTTTTCCATTCTTAGCAGGCAGAGAAGAAGACAGAATGACAAGAGGCAGAGATTGAGCCCATGGACAGTGGACTTCTGGAGAATGGTCAGGGATCAATCCCGGGTCAGTCTTATTCCCTTCTATCTTACATTTAAAGATCACCCCCTTTCATTCCAACATGCTCAATACCCCAGAAACATTTTCCATGTTCATTAGAGACCTATGAATACAGTAAATAGAGTTAACACGCATATGAATGATCAATGGTGAAAGCTGAACAAGGTGTTTCCAGCTTGAGCCCACGGTAATTTAGTTTCCCTGGATGTCCTGGATGATGGAAGGGTGCCAGTAAGCGTGGAGACCATTGTGATGGAGCTCTTCCCCCAACACGATCCCTTCCAGCCTTTCAAGTAGAATTTCATGAGGGTAATATGAGATTATTTATGTGAAGAGCTGAACCCAGAACTACACTTAAGTAGGCACTTAAAAATTGGTCAGTTATCTGTATTTTTCTCATATTCTCCCATTGCTACAAGTTTTTAGTCACTCACAATACCTGTATGAAGAACCAAGCTGACAACTACCCCCAGAATAATTTAGAATGTCATGAGCAGTGAACTTGTCAAGACTAAACACATTTTATATTTAAGACGTTTCTCTTAAATGTTAGTATTTTGATGCCATTTATGTATGAGCATAACTGTTGCATCAAAAATAAAACTGCAGAATGCCACAGTTTTACAACTCTAAAAATGTACATTTCACAGGATGAATACCCTGATAAATTTCAGTGGAAAGGTATGGTTACAATTTGTTACTTAAAAAGAGCTTTTTAGACAAGGACTAGCTGCAGGGACCAAACAAGTCACTGGTGACCATCGGGAGTTCAGCAACTTCTTGCTAACCTTTGCAACACTTCCATGCTTCTTATTTACCATTAAAGAGCTTCCTAAGTATATTTCCCTATCCATATCCCTGTGTTCAATTTTTAATTTTGGACTATTAAACCCTGCAAAGAGCGTGAATCTTAATACTGCCTTTTAAACACTCTGTCCTTTTCATGGCTGCCTGGGGCACTTTTCCGGAATTAGCCCATTTGAATAGCGTGACTTCGGTGGCATGAATCACAGCCAGATATTATTCTGTGGTTGCTGCCCCCTTATATAATTGATAGACAGCTGATCTTTTTTTCTCCTTTGCCTAAATTGCTTCCTACAATAAGGGTTAGCTGTTTGCCTTTGCAGCCTTCAAGGACAGCCTCTTATCAGGATGTCAGTTCTGTCTCTCTTGACATTTTTGACCTGTAATGTGTCAAGATAAAATGGTGACCAAGACATTGTCTTTGACAATTGGAGTGAAACAAGGGTCAAGAGACCCTCATCCATGTGCATGACTGAGCTGATACTAATGAATGTTAGTTTGTTTACTTTATCTGCTTGTCACCTAGAGAGTTAGGTAGTACTTCTGAGGGAGAACCTTTCCTATCAAAAATTCAAATTAAAGTATAAAAGCCACTGCAATTTCCTTTACTTGACCAAAATCTAATCCAAACTGAGATGAACTTCTTGATCTACTCTAAGTTAAGAAAAAAAAATTATATGAATATTACCTGGTTAGAATTATAAGCATATTTCACATCTACAAAATAACCTTTCTTATCTAAATAAATGGCAACCAGCTCCCAACTGGAATTTCTTCCCTTTATCTTACCGATCACTCCTCTAGAACAAGACTTATGGGTCTGGCTCCAAAATACAGTGAAACCTCATTCTTGAGCTTAGTAATTTGTTCAGGAAGGCTGTTTGAGATGTAATTTGTTTTTGAAAACAAACATTATTTTCCATTAGAAATCATGTAAATTGAATTAATCTGTTCCAGACCCTTCAATGATTCCATGTTTTAACCTTTCTTATATACAGTACACGTCTAACGTACGGTTTAAGCTATAAATAAACACTTCTTTTCTTAAATTTATGGAACCAGCCCTACTGTCCTTAAAAGAATCACTTTTAGCATCCAGTCTAGGGATGTCTTTCAGGTCAGAATGCAGCACCTTGGCTTTTTCACATATCACTGCCTCCAAAATGGATGTCACCTGCTCACTGCTTTTTGTGCATCCAAATCAACAATAGTTCTTCTATCTCTTCAGTTGCCTGTTATTATTTCTTTCATACCCTGAGCAACATTAGCACTCTTGATTGCCTTTTTAGGTTTTAAAATTGTGCTAATTCACCAGCAACAAAAGCATTCTCACCTTTGTCCCTGTCATGCTGAGGTACCTGTCACCTTGAAAAGGTTATCAGTTTGCCCTGACCGGTTTGGCTCAGTGGATAGAGCATCGGCCTTTGGACTCAAGGGTCCTGGGTTCAATTCCAGTCAAGGGCATGTACCTTGGTTGCGGGCACACACCCAGTGGGGAGTGTGTAGGAGGCGGCTGATCGATGTTTCTGACTCTCTATCCCTCTCCCTTCCTCTCTGTAAAAAAATCAATAAAATATATTTTTTTTAAAAAAGAAGAGATCATTTTGAAAACCAAAGTTTAGTTCCATAATGGATACAGTTTTTCTGTGTACACATTGGTTGAAGACCAAATTATTCAAGATGGGGTCTTCAGGAAACAAGGTTTGACTGTGTGTTACATTATCAGTACATTCTCTTTATACCTACTGCTACCATCTTAGTTTAAACACCATTGTCCCCTGCCTAGAACATTGCAATAACCTGTAACATTTCTCTCTGCTTCCTCTCTTGCACCTACAAGTAATTTTCCATAGAGAAGCCAATGTGATATTCTAAGTGTATAACTCATTATTTTCCTCTGCTTAAAGCCCTCCAGTGGGGCCCTGTTGTAATTTGAATAACATTTACCAATAGTGGACTACAAAGCTCTCAATAATTTGGCCTCACCCTATTTCTTTCTTTCTTCTTTTTTTCTTTTTTTTTAATTGCTTAAAATATTACAGAGTAGTACATATGTCTCCCTTTTTTTGCCCCCCTTGACCTTCCATTTCTTCAGTGTCTTCTATAACATTCTTTCCCTTGCTTACCATGCTTCAACCACTCTGACTTTCTTTCCATCCTTTGGCAACTCTAGAATTATTCACAACTCATAGTCTTTTACTAGAAATCCTCTCTGGTTATCTCTTCACATGGTTGCCTGTTCTTCATCATGCATATTTCATCTCAAAGATGTCTTAATCTAAATACTCAGTCTAAAGTAACACCCGCACTTCAGTCATTTTTCATTGTTTAATTCTGTGTGACAAAGTGAATCATTGGCCCCAATTATTCATCTTCCCTACACCTTTATCTTTGTACAGCCTCATCATTGGGCAAAATGTACATTTTTGTTCCTTGACTTCTGGCTTGTCCATATGATTTCTTTTAATAGCTTACCAGTTCCAAACCAAGGACCTGAAAGACTACCCGTATTCTTGCTTGCTTTCTTGCACCTCTGGCATGTCACTGCAAGGGACATGTGTCATACAGCTCTTTGGTTCAAAGATGAGAAACATATATAGCAGATCTATTCCAGTTAAACTAGGGACATGCAGAGCTACACAGGCCCCTAGAGCCTGAAACCAAGCCACCTATCTGAGCCTGGTATGAGTCAGCTGAACCCCAGACCACTCCCAGGTAAAAATAAATGTCAAATGTTGTGAACTACAGAGTTTGGGAATAATTCATTGCACATCTTCATTGTCACAATAAGTTTCTAGCACAAAACTTAAAATTTATCATTTTATTTTTCATCTATTCATGTGTCTTTACCACTAATAGAATGTAAGTTTCATAGGAGCAGGAATATCATTTATCATATATTCCCTGAACCCATAATAAATAAGTAGTGCCTGGGACACTAGTCACACACCAAGTGTTCAATGAATCTTTGCCGAAAGAAACAGTGAATTGCTGCAACAGTTTTACTGAAGAGCCTAATTAGCAATATAGAAATAAGGTAAAACTAAAAAACAAAAATTTACACAGCCACAGTAAACAGAATAATTGGAGAGTAGTATTTTGAGGAAAGGTTAAAATTAGTTGATTACAATTTTTCTATTAACATTAAAACTTAGACTATCAAAGATATGAGGTTGTGGAGAGGAAAAAGTCACAATATTAGTGGAATGTAGAGATAATTTCTAAGTATTGCAACATGATATCCTATATAATAAAAACCTAATATGCTAAGTGTCTGGTCATCTGTTCAACCAATCAAAGCGTAACATGGTAATGATATGCTAAGGCCACTCAACCACTCGCTATGATGTGCACTGACCACCAGGGGGTAGGTTAACTTGCTGCTGGGGTCCAGCCAATCAGGACTGAGTGAAATAGTCTGGACACACCCTGGAGCCCTCCCTCAGCCTGGCCTGCACCCTCTCACAGTCTGGGACACCTCGGAGGATGTCAACAGTAGTTTTGGCCTGATCCCGCGGGCCAGGCCAAGGAACCCCACTAGTGCACAAATTTATGCACCAGGACTCTAGCCTTCTGATAAAAACCCTCAAAGCTGAACTCGAACAAAACTGGATTCTCAAAAAATAATACTCTAAATCTAAATGCTCTCAGTGTCCCTTTGTTTACCAGATGATATACATTTACTGAGTGTTTCTTATGAGAACATCCATCAGTTCCCAACTCAAACTGATTTATACAACAGAGAAAATGGAATTGTTTATATTTTTAAAATATCTAAAAGAGGCATAAATTTCAGGAAGAATAAGAATTAGCAATTCAAAAATAACACTGAGGCCCTGGAAAGGTGGCTCAGTGGGTTGGAGTGTGGCCCCACACACCAAAAGGTTGCAGGTTTGGGTATGACTCCCAGTCAGGCCACTTATGGGAGGCCACCTATCTATATTTCTTTCTCACATTGATGTTTATCCCTCTCTCTATAAAATCAATAAAAAAACATGCCCTGACTGGTTTGGCTCAATGGATAGAGTGTCAGCCTGTGGACTGATAGGACCCAGGTTCGATTCCGGTCAAGGTCATGTACCTTGGTTGTGGGCACATCCCCAGTAGGGGGTGTGCATGGGCAGCTGATCAATGTTTCTCTCTCATCGATGTTTCTAACTCGATCCCTCTTCCTTCCTCTCTGTAAAAAATCAATAGAATATATTTAAAATCAATAAAAAAAATATCCCTGAGTGAAGATTAAAAAAAAAGCAAATAATTCTAAGGACCTGTTCCATTTTTTCCTCTCTAGTCTTCCCCTTTTATAATTGCTGTCATCCCAAGTTTGGCTTTCATCACTGTCATTCAGTGACTGCCAATAGCTCACAACACTATGTGATTCATGCTTCTTGGTCCATGGTAAACTTATTCTCTTTTTCTTTAATTTTGAACGCAAGTCCTGGCTTCCACTCTGACTTAACCATCTTAATCATGTGGCCAGCCCCAAGCCAATCATCATGGCCAAGGGGATCCCATGTACTAACTGTCTCAGTTTTGGTAATACTATCATTCCTAGAGATAGAGGTACATTAATCTCACTGGAGACAGTAGCCTATAGGAAGTATGGGTGGTAGGAGGACAGAGTCACAGGGAGCTCCTCAGGTGCTGACCATCTTCCTCCCTTTTCTCGGATCTTCTGTGAACCTGACCTTCTGTACTGCCAGCTCAGTTCTTCTCCCATCAGCTCCAAAACGCACTCTGTCTACATATGACTTTTATGCTTATACTAGGGGCCCGGTGCACAAAAATGTGTGCACTCGGGGTGGAGGAAGTCCCTCAGCCCGGCCTGTGCCCTCTCACAGTCTGGGACCCCTCAGTGGATGTCCTATGATGGCC
>PVJC01052408.1:0-11141 GCA_004026665.1 Murina feae
TAATTGAAGGTGATACATAGAGAATGATGGTGAGAAGCAGCAAAGATGATAGCTATATTTCTTGCTTCTTGTCCTAAAAACTAGAAGAATAGTGATATCCCTGACAAAATGGAATAGAGAAACAAGGAAACAGGTCTAAGTTCAAAGAGGAAAAACTTAGTGTTATTGTGACAAACTATTCAAGTAGAAATTTCCTCTAGACTACTGTATATACACATTTTAAAATATAAACTGATGGTATTGGAGTCAGGCCTACAGTGTTGTTTTCAGATCTCTAGTATTATATGTTGACCCTGTGTTCATTAGAACACACTCCCCATACCATCCAGTTTTCACCTATAATTTCGGATTCAAAATCTATGCTGTGGTAAATCTAGAATAATTAAAAGTTAGTATGTAGACATAAAGAACTTAACCAGGTGCACTAAATCACAGATGGTGTTAAACATAGTTATTCTTGCAAAATAATTTGATTTCTAAATACATAGCAACATTATGTTTTGGGGGACTAGACATTGGGATCGGGTGGGATGGGGTGAGGAATGAAAGAGCACCTTGACATGCTCAGAAATCAGAATCCAGCTCTGCCTGGGGGAGTTAGGAGGATGTTCTCTATGGGCAAGCAAATTATTTCTAACCATTAGGATGCTCTAGGCAATAAAAATGACTTAAGAAAAATAAATATCCTGAGGGACCATAGTGTTAATCTCCTTCAGAATCTAAATTTTCTTTTTTTCTATTTTTTGTTAATCCTCACCCAAAGATATTTTTCCATTTATTTTTATTTTTTTAATATATTTTATTGATTTTTTACAGAGAGGAAAGGAGAGAGACAGAGTCAGAAACATCAATGAGAGAGAAACATTGATCAGCTGCCTTCTGCACACCTCCTACTAGGGATGTGCCCGAAACCAAGGTACATGCCCTTGACCGGAATTGAACCTGGGACCTTTCAGTCCTCAGGCCGATGCTCTGTCCACTGAGCAAAACCAGCTAGGGCTCCATTGATTTTTAGAGAGAGTGGAAAGGAAGGGGAGAGACAGAGAAAGAGAAACATTGATTGGTTGCCTCCTGAAGGTGCCCCCACCAGGGCCAGAATCAAGCCTGCAACCAAGATATGTGCTCTTGACTGGAATCAAACTTGGGACTCTTCAGACTGCAGGCTGATGTTTTATACATTGAGCCAAACTGGCTAAGGCTTATTTTTTTCTTCAAAGCAATATTATGCTTACTAAACTGCAAAATGATATATTCATCATAAGTACATATCTATTAGTAATTTATGACTTTATAAATATTATCTCTGAGACTCTTTCTTATCCATAGAACTATGTAAATTGTCAGTATTAGGCCAAGTCCATGAGCTATATCTACCAATTCTGAGATTAATGCAAAAACATGGAGATTTGACCCTCAATCCTACTAACCAATATTTCCTTCTGTTTCATTTTTTTTCCTTTTCCTACATGAGTGTCACTAACTTAACACAACCAAGTTATATATTTCATATTAGTAAAAGCAAACAACTTTTTTCCAAATGAGAAAGATACAATAAGTTAATATATTGCTCAATTTTTCATTATTCCTTTCATTTGAAGCATACATGGAATATCTTGATCCAAGAGATATACAGATATTTCCCAACTTGATAGGTAAAAAATCATTTATCAGCTCCCTCCCTGAATATTTGGAGAAACAATTCTATCTGTAGTCCAGTAAAATCTCTTCTTATCAGCAAGATTGCATGCTGCCAGTGACTGACGAAGCACAGGTGCTGCTCACTAGGACTTAGAGATGAAATGCTCTCCCCAGAGTGACTAGCTTCTTATGAGAATATTCAGAGGACAGTGTGTTCCAGGCATGCAACACCTGTTCTTCACTTGCTTAAATGTCTCCTGAAGGGGCCAGAGAAAAAATAATTTATCTCTGTCTCTGGGAACATACATAAATTTAGCATACAGGGTTTATTTTGGCCAAGTTTGCTTAAAAAAGGCCATATGCTATAATTTCTTAAAGATGTTTTTCACATTACAATTTATTACATAAAATGACTGATAGGAGAAAGAAAATTTAAAGAAATGAAAATTTAAAAAAATAAATAAAATGGAAAATACAATAATAAATCCAACATGAAATTGGAATGCAAAAGGCAACTCATCAACTTCATCTTATGACTAATGTTTGCATTATGTTAAAGCATTTGTTCTTCTATTCTGTTTGATTATGGGGCATGTGAAATTCAGCTAACTTTTTTAAAAATACTGAAAATCTCTCTATGTTTGAAGATGTCATTGATCAACTCTCTTTAGGAAATTGGTTGAGTTGATATCATTTTCCTACATTTTGATATAAACTCAGTCTAAATATGGGACTTCAATGTTGTTTTCCCAAAGACTAACCAGTCATACTCTCATTAACACCATAGTAAAAAAAAACAACCAAACAAACAAAACCAACAACAACAAAAACCTAAAATGTATTGGTCCAACATTATTAAGTACCAGGGGCCCAGTGCACAAAAATTTGTGCACTCGGGAGGTTCCCTCAGCCCGGCCTGTGCCCTCTCACACTCTGGGACCCCTTGGGGGATGTCCACCTGCTGGTATGCCTGGCCAGCCTGGATGAGGGGCAGATGGCTGTTTTCAGGCTGCCCACAGGTCCCATTGAGCCAACGTCCCAGCGAGGCTGGATGGAATCAGGTTTCTGGGGTTTATTTATCTTCTATAATTGAAACTTTGTTACCTTGAGCAGAGGCATAGGCAGGCAATGGAAGCCTCCTGTTTGCTTCAGCTCCCTGGCTTCTATAATTGAAACATTGTTGCTTGAGCAGAGGCCCGCCGGCCTAGTCAGGCAGTTGCAATGGAAGCCTCCTGCTTGTTCCAGCTCTGTGGCTGCCAGCCGCCATCTTGGCTGGGTTAATTTGCATACAGCCACTCTGATTGGCTGGTGGGCATGGTGTGGCTGGTGGGCGTGGCTTAGGTGTCCTGGGGTGATGGTCAATTTGCATATAGTCTTTTATTAGATTAGATAGTCATTGACATTTCTGGAAGCATAAGAACATTGGGAAAAATTTAAAACAAAGTCATTGCTATATTGATTTAAATTGTACCATGCTCTTAAAAAACATTATGTCTACTACAGAGTGCACACACAAGTGAGGACTTGAAAAGTGTGTGTGGATGAGTTGTGTATGCATACACAAGTGTGCACACTCACCTGGACACACATACCCCCCGTAGTGTCCAGACAGAGCTGTGGATGCTAAGCATCTGACCTCTTTAGCATTTCAATGCAATAGTGAAGTGAAACACCTGTCTACAGTACTGTAACTTTTAGACCACTGTTTATTAATAGCCACTGTGTGAATAGTTCTTCAGCATTCTGGGGCTACTTTCAAAGTCACAAACATACTCATAAGAAGGGAATTCAAAGTCAGTTTGTGTTAAGCAAGTCCTATATTTATAAAGTTTCTAGAAATGGATAATTTATCATTCTGCTTCTCTATGCTTGCCAGGCTCAGGACCAGCCATTATTTTCATTATATATATATTTAATGCAAGGATGAACACCTAACATACATCTGTGGTTCAAGCTCATCCTGAGGGCTTATGACTCTGGGACTGGCTAAAGACTAACACTTTTGGAGTCAGTCCTGCCAGTCTGGCTCACCTTTTCTTCCTGCCAGTCTGGCTCACCTCAGGAGCAGGTGTGAAATTTGAAGCAGCATCTAGGCCTAGAAAAACTCCTTTGTTGAGGTAGTTCTGTCCAGGCAGTATACAAATGTGCAAGATTAGAAATGTTATTTTTGTTGTTCTAGTAGGGTGTGATCACACTACAATTTAAACAACTCCTCCTTCTCCTTCTCCTTCTTCTTCTTCTTCTTCTTCTTCTTCTTCTTCTTCTTCTTCTTCTTCTTCTTCTTCTTCTTCTTCTTTTCCTCCTCCTCCTTCTTCTTCTCCTTTTTCTTTTCTTCTTTCTTTTTGGCTTTTCACAAAATGTGAGTGAGGGTTTAAGTTGAGTTTCATACTAACTCACTTTTTAAAGATGCTTTCAAATATAAAGATTTGTATTGTATTCAATAGAAAAAGTAGCAATGAGAATTTTGCACAATTAAGTATATAATGTATAATATGAATAAACAAAAGATTTATGCACAGAATTATGAACAAAGCCAGAAAAAAACAACAGTAAAAATAAAAACTATAGAAGTAATTATAAAATGAATGTAGTGGACAGAAAATGGTGGCTAGCAGGATGGCAGTGAGGAAGAGAGTGTATGTGAGGGAGTGAAAGAGGAGTGTGTGGACATGTGTGGTGTATGTGTGTGTGAGTGAGGAACAGTTAGATCCTGCAGGACTTTTGGGGCTGATGAACCAGTCTCTCCTAGTTGGAGAGCCCCTGCTACCACTGAAACCACTACCAGGCAGCTGGTGCTGGCACAGAAAACATGCCATCTTGAAGGGAAGAGCTACTGTGACTAGGAGCCCAGCCTCACCATCACCCAAACTGGTCTCAGGCATCACCCCAAACCCTATAGCCACTTTGGCCAAAAACCTGTTACTTCATAAGTAGACCCGCAGACACAAGGACTCAGCCTCCCTGGACATGGGCTCCTGTGGGTCCCAGAGTGCACCCCCCTCCTGCCAGCACACTGCGTCAGTCCCGGGCGACATGCATCCCACTGGTGAGTCTCAAACTGTGCTCCCTGTGTGCCAAGACCACGGCATAGGCTCGAGGCCCAATGCATCCTGCAGTCAAGCCTTAGACTGTGCTCCTAACCCACCAAGTCTGTGACATCCTCCAGGGTTCTGCATGTTCTGCTGGTGAGCCTCTGACTGTGCTCCCCTCCCACCAAGATCATGGACTCAACCCCAGCTCTGTGCAACCTGCAGGAAAGCCTCTGACTGCACCCCTCCACCTGCCAAGCCTGAAACATCAGTCCTGGGCCCCATGTGTCTTGGTGCCTGGACCCTAATGTGAAAGCAAAAATGGGGAGACAAAGAGAAAAACCCAAAGGAAAAAAAAGGAGCCGTCACCAGAAAAGAAACCAAATGAAACAGAGGCATGCAGTATGTCAGAAAAATAATTCAGTTACATTTCCTAAATTGGCTGAGAAAATCACCAACTCATGTAAGAATCAAGAGGAAATAAAAAGTGATATAGCTACAATAAAACAACAACAACAACACTGTCAAGGGCACGTACCTTGGTTATGGGCACATCCCCAGTGGGAGGTGTGCAGGAGGCAGCTGATTGATGTTTCTCTCTCATCGATGTTTCTTACTTTCTATTCCTCTCCCTTCCTCTCTGCAAAAAATCAATCAAATTTATTTAAAGAAAAAGAATACTCTGTCCAGTAAAACTATCATTCAAAATTGAATGGGAAATCAAAAGCTTCAAAGACAAAAACAAACAAACTAAGAGTGTTTATTACCACCAAGTCAGCAATGCAAGAAATGCTAAATGGATTATTGTAAAAAGAAGAAATAGAAAGCAAGAAGGAACACAGGCACAAAGCATAAAAAATGGCTACACATAGGTACTTATCAATAATAACCTTAATGTAAATGGATTAAATGCTTCCATCAAAAGACATCATGTGACTAAATGGATAAGAAAAAATGACCCATACATATAATGTCTACAAGAAAACAAAGGACTCACATAGACTGAGAGTGAAGGGCTGGCAAATTACCTTTCAGGCAAATGAAAAAAAAAAGCTGGATTAACAATACTAATATCTGACAAAATAGACCTCAAAGTGAATGCCATAACAAGAAATAAAGATGGCCACTTCATAATACTAAATGGATCAATACAACATGAGGTTATACTAGTAATTCTGAGACACATAATATGCACCCAACACAGGAGCATCCAAATGCATAAAATAAATTTTGGAATATATCAAAGAATAAATAGCATTACAATCACAGTAGGGGACTTTAATACCCCATTGACATCACTAGATAAATCCTCTAGACAAAAAAATATCAGCACAGAAACAGCAATCCTAAATGACCCACTAAATCATATGGACTTAATTGACATCTTCAGAACAGTTCACTCCAAAGCTACAGAATACACATTTTTCTCAAGTGCACATGGGATGTTTTCAAAGATAGACCACATATTGGGACACATGAAAAGTCTCTCCAAATCCAAGAAGATTACAATCATATCAAGCATCTTCTCAGATCACAATGGCATAATATTATAAATCAACTACAATGAAAACAACCACAAAAACTCAAACACTTGGAGGCGAAATAGCATGCTAGTAAACAATGATTGGGTTAGGAAAGAAATTAGAGAATAAATTAAAAACACCCTGAAAACAAATGACAATGAAAACACAAAATCTATGGGACACAGTGAAAGCAATCCTGAGATGAAATTTGATAGCTCTACAGGCCAACCTCAAAAAACAAGAAAAACTTATAATAAATTATCTAACACTACAACTTAAAGAATTAGAAAGTAAGCAGCAAGAAAAGCTCGAAGTGAGTAGAAGGAAGGAAATAATAAAGATCAAAGCAGAAACAAATAACATAGAGACCAATAAAACAATACAAAAGATAAATGAAACTAAGATCTGGTTTTCTGAAAGGATAAAGAAGAATGATGAATTTCTAAGCAGGATCACCAGGAAGCAAAGAGAGAAGACCCAAATGAACAAAATCAGAAATGATCAAGATAAAATAACAACAGACCCCACAGAAGTACAGAGGATTGTAAAATATATATATTATGAAAAACTTTATTCCAACAAACTGGTTAAACTAGAAGAAATGGACATATTCCTAGAAAATTACCTTCCAAAACTCAATCAGGAAGAGTCTAAAAATCTGAATAGGCTGATAATTATGGAGGAAATTGAAGCGGTAATAAAAAAAAATTCCAGCAAACAAAATCCCTGGGTCAGATGCTTCCACAGGGGAGTTTTACCAAGCAAATTTAGTTCAAATAAGAACTAAAACCCATCCTCCTCAGACTATTTCAAAAAATTCAAGAGGAAGGAATACTTCTAAGCTCTTTCTATAAAGCCAGCATTACCTTAATCCCAAAACCAGATAAAGACACTACAAATAAAGAGAATTACAGCCAATATCCCTGATGAACATAGATGCAAAAATCCTCAACAAAATTCTAGCATATCAGATCTGGCATTATATAAGAAAGATCATACACCATGACCAAGTAGGATTTATTACAGGGATGCAAGGATGGTACAATATCTGCAATGGTATCAATAAATGTGATACACTACATAAATAAACTGAGAGATAAAAATGATATAATCATATCAATTGATGTAGAAAAAGCATTTGACAAAATCCAACACCCTTTCTTAATAAAAACTCTCATCAAAGTGGGAATAGAAGGATCATACCTTAACATAATAAAAACCATATATGACAAACATACAGCCAATATCATACTCAATGGGCAAAAACTAAAAACATTTCCCCTAAGAACAGGAACAAGACAGAGGTACCGACTCTCACCACTCCTGTTCTACATAGTATAGAAAGTACTAGTCATAGCATTTAGACAAGAAGAAGAAATAAAAGGCATTCAAATTGGAAAAGAAAACATAAAACTGTCATTTTTCGGTGATATGATATTGTACATAGAAAACCCTAATGGCTTCATCATAAAACTATTAGATTTAATAAATTAATTTGGCAATGTAGCAGGATACAAAATTAACACCCAGAAATCTATGGCTTTTTGTACACATAATAATGAAACTACAGAAAGAGAAATTTTAAAAAAATCCCATTTATTGTTGCAACAAGAAAAAATTAAGATACCTAGGAATAAACTTAACTAAGGAGATAAAAGACCTGTACTCAGAAAAATGCAGGACATTGAAAAAAGAGGTAGAGGAAGATATAAACAAATAGAAGAATGTACTGTGTTCATGAATGTGTAGAATCAACCTCATTAAAATGTCCTTACTACCCAAATGTCTATACATCCAATGCAATCCCTATTAAAATATCAATGGTGTATTTCACAGAACTAGAAAAAGTTCCAAACATTAATCTGGAATAATAAAAGACCCTGAATAGCTGCAGCAATCCTCAGAAAGAATAACAAAGTAGGAGGGATCTCAATACAAGTAATCAAGCTATATTACAAAGCCATTGTCCTCAAAACTTCCTGGTATTGGTACCAAAACAGACATATATAGACCAATGAAACAGAGAAGAGAATCCAGAAATAGATCCAAACCAGTATACTCAATTAATATTTGAATAGGAAGCAGGAGCATACAATGGAGTCAAGAGGGTCTCTTCAATAAATGGTGTTGGGAAAAATGGATAGATACATGCAAAAAATAAAACTAGACCACCAACATACACCATATACAAAAATAAACTCAAAATGGATAAAGGACTTAAACATAAGATGAAAAACCATAAAAATCTTAGAGGAAACCAGAGGCAGAAAAATATCAGACTTATGTGATTGCAATATATTTACCAATAGAGCTCCTAGGACAATGGAAACTAAGGAGAAAAAAAACAAATGGGACTACATCAAAATATAAAGCACCTGCACAGCAAAATAAACCATCAACAAAACAACAAAAAGTCCACCTAGCCCTAACTGGTTTGGCTCAGTGGATAGAGTGTCGACCTGAGGACTGAGGGGTCCCAGGTTCAATTCTGGTCAAGGGCATGTACCTTGGTTGTGGGCACATCCCCAGTAGGGGGTGTGCTAGAGGCAGCTGATCGATGTTTCTCTCTCATCGATGTTTCTCTCTATCCCTCTCCCTTCTTCTCTGTAAAAAATCAATAAAAATATATTTTTTAAAAAGAAAGCCCACCCAATGGGAGAACATATATGCCACTATTATCTCCAATAAGTGTTTAATTGCCAAAATTGACAGGGAACTCATACAACTTAACAAAAGGACGATAAACAATCCAATCAAAAAATGGGCAAAGGACCTAAATAGACACTTTTTGAAAGAGGACATAAGGAAGGCCAAGAGACATATGAAAACATGCTCAAAGTCACTAATCATCTGAGAAATTCAAATCAAAACAACAATGGGGTACCATCTTACCTGTTAGAACAGCTATTATCAACAAATCAACAAATGACAAATCCTCGCAAGGATGTGCAGAAAAGGGAACCCCTGTGCACTGCTGGCAGGAATGCAGACTGGTTCAGCCACTGTTGAAAGCAGTGTGGAGTTTCCTCAAAAAACTAAAAATGGAACTGCTTTTGACCCAGTAATCTAACTTCAAGGAATATATTCTAAGAAATCAGAAGCACCAATCAGAAAGGATATATGCACCCCTATGTTCATAGCAGCACAATTTACAATAGCTAATATTTAGAAACAGCCAAAGTGACCCATCAGTAGACAAGTGAATTAAAAATCTGGTACATCTATACAATGGAATACTACCCTTCTATAAAAAAGAAGGAACTCTTACCATTTGCAACAACATGGATGGACCTGGAGAGCATTTGCTAAGCGAAATAAGCCAGTCAAAGAAAGATACATATCACAGGATCTCACTCACTTGTGGAACATAATGAACAACATACACTGATGAACAAAAATAGACACAAGACAGAGACTCATTGAACTGACTCTCAACCCTCAGTGGGAAGGTAGAGATGGGAGGGCGGAGGGTGGGGAGTAAGAGATCAACCAAAGGACTTGTATGCATGTATATAAGCATTACCACTGGACACAGACACTAGGGGGGTAAGGGTATGTGCTGCCTGGGGGGTGGGAGTGGCGGGGGAGAGGTCAATGAGGGAAAAGGAGACCTATGTAATACTTTAATCAATAAGGATTTACAAACAAATAATAAATAAACAAATAAATAAAAATGAATGTAATTAGTCATTTGTGAAACTACCTAGGAAATGATTAAAGTACATAAGGATAATCCCTTAAGTCTCATTCAAAAAAAACACAAGTAGTTCCCTGATATATCACTAAGTAAATTTAAAATATAAGAAATATATGACAAAATAATGCAATAATAATAATATTACATAATAAAGAGCTAATATGCAAATGGCTGTCACACTGCCACATCGTGATGCCCTCATGCCATCACAATCCATTACCAGGAGGCTGCGTGCACAATGGGCCCATGCAGGTGGGTGGGGTGGTGTGCATGGCAAGGTGTATGCGGGTGGGCGGGGAGTTGATGTTGTGTGCATGGGGGTGAGGCCTGGTGGCTCCACGTGGTGAGGCCTGGGGGTCCCACAGCTCCATGCGATGTGAAGATAGGACCCCGGCTCTGGCCTACCTCTTTGGGGCAATCCATTGAGGAGCCCTGGGTGGGGGGGCAGAGCCTACTTCTTTGGGGCAATCAATCGTGGGGCTTTCATGCTGTGAGAGAGCACAGGGCAGTCTGGGGGACCCCCCCACCACCCTAGTGCACAAATTTCATGCCTCGAGATTCTAGTAAATACATAAGACACAATACTGTATATGGTATAGTGTGAGTACTCAAATATTTGTTTCTAGCTATAAGTATCCTGCAGGAAAAATAATGAAAGAAAATAGAAATCTATTTGTACATTAACAGAACAATTCAGAAGTGAGAATTCCCTATTTTATTTTGTCAGACACCTACTTATGCAGGAAATGTGGCATGTGATAACAGTAATCAGAAAGATCAACTTTCTCAACTCTGACTCAATACCTACCAGAAATGTTTATATATTTACTAGGGGCCCGGTGCAAAAAAATTTGTGCACTTGGGGTGGAGGGAGTCCCTCAGCCCGGCCTGTGCCCTCTCACAGTCTGGGACCCCTCAGTGGATGTCCTATGATGGCCCCAGTCTGCCAGGCGCCTTGTGTGTGTATGTGTGTGTGTGTCACCACTGGAGACCTGCCCCCAGCCGCATCTGAGGCTTGGAGCAGTCCTCCTGTGTGTGTCTACCTGCTGGGGGCTTGTCCCCAGGCACACCATCAAGGCTTGGAGCAGGCACCCCCTCTATGTTGATCTCTCAGACTCTTGCCCTCCCCTGCATGTTGTTCTCTTTTTTGAGCTGTGGCCAGGGCTGGGTGCTGCCTGCCTCCCAAGCTTGCCTACTGCCCATCTTCCTCCAGCCACCAGAAAGCAGGGAAAACCCCGCCTCATGGTCAGGCCA
>PVJC01052409.1:0-11150 GCA_004026665.1 Murina feae
TTCATTTGCATACAGCTGCTCTGATTGGCTGGTGGGCGTGGCCATGAGCAGAGGCTCAGCCAGCCTAGGCAGGCAGTTGCAACAGAAGCCTCTGGTTTGCTCTAGCTCCATGGCTGCCGGCCTCCATCTTGGCTGGGTTCATTTGCATACAGCTGCTCTGATTGGCTGGGAGGCGTGGCTTGGCTGGTAGGTGTGACTTGGGTGTCTCAGGTGATGGTCAATTTGCATATTACTCTTTTATTATATTAGATATATAAATGTGATCATCTGATAAATGAACATACGGACTGACTGAAGGTTCTGGTATCAATCCTAATAATAAATATCAGTAAATATTCATTTCTTTTTGCTGTTGATAAGAAAAATGAGTATTTCTTAGGCTGGGTGGAACCTTACAAAGGAATTTGGACTCAACCTTACAAAGGAGTTTGTAGTGAGTCATTATAGAACTTTAAAACACTGATGTTGCCTTAACTGATTTGGCTCAGTGGATAGAGTATTGGCCTATGAACTGAAGGGTCCCAGGTTCAATTCTGGTCAAAGGCATGTACCTTAGTTGCAGGCACATCCCCAGTAGGGAGTGTGCACCAAGCAGCTGAATCAATGTTTCTCACTCATCAATGTTTCTGTCTATCCCTCTCCCTTCCTCTCTGTAAAAAAATCAATAAAATATATTAAAAAATAAAAAAATAAAACACTGGTGTTAAATGCATCACTCTAGAAGAATATTAGTAAGGAGGCCAAGTACAGAACCTAAGACAATTCCATTTCTGAAGAAAGAAAAGAAAGATATAATGAAAGACTGTGATAAAGATAAGAAGGAACATCCTAGAAAGTGGGAGAAAAACCAGGAGAGAAATATCAGCTCAGAGTTTGCAAATAAAATAAGAAAAAAAAAAAAAAAAACCTCCTTTAGACTTGGCAATTAAGAAGTGGCTAGTTACATCATAAAGCAATGCCACATCCTACAGTGGAGGTGAAAGCCAGACTGCAGAAGTTGGAGTGAAACAAAAGATGATTAAATAAAAAGAAATGCCTACTGCCCTGGCCAGCATGGCTCAGCAGTTGCAGCATCGGCCATTGCACCAAAGGGCTGCAGGTTCAATTCCCAGCCAAGGGCAAGTATCCAGGTTGCAGGTTCAATACCCTGCCCTAGTCAGGGTGCACGCGGGAATCAGCCAATCGATGTTACTCTCTCTTAAAAACAATGGCAAAAATATCCTCAGATGAGGATTAAAAAGAAACAAAAAAACCTACTATTTCAAGAGATTCAATTATGAGATATAAAACAGAATATATAGTACAATCTCATTTTAATATAAAAACTTTATATAGTTATATATAATGTATGAAAAGGTACACAACAAAATTTTAACAGTGTTTATATTTGCTTACTGGCCTTTCCTGACCACCATATTTAAGCACGTGTCCTTTTTTTCTTTCCCCCATGCAATCAATACACATACCCTGTTCTTCTTTACCATTAGCATTATAGTTTGTGATCTTTACAGTACTTTCTCAAATTATAACTATTTATCTACTTATTTCCTGTCTCCACAACATCAAGTAAACTTATATTTGTTTCATTCACCTTCCTATACATCACACCCAGCACAGAATTCACAATCAATAAACTGCATGAATGTTCAATAAATGAATGAACAAATGAATAACTGATGTGGAAAAAGTGGTAAAAACAAGCCACTAACAATGTCTCATATAGGTTCATGTACATTCAAAACAGTCTAAAAACTCAAGTCAAAAATACTTTATCTTGCCAGGCCAGTGTGGCTTGGTGGTAGTTAGGCATCAACCTGTGCACTGGAAGGTCACTGGTTTGATTCAGATTGAGTATATGCTCGTGTTGTAGAGTGGGTTCCCAGTGGGGAGTGTGCAAGGGATAGCCAATCAATGTTTCTCTCTCATTGATGTTTCTCTCTCGTCCTCTCCCTTCCTCTCTCTAAAAGTCAATTTAAAAAACACTTTTTTAAAAAATCAGAAAAGGGCCCTGACTGGTTTGGCTCAGTGGATAGAGCGTCGGCCTGTGGACTGGGGGGGTCCCAGGTTCGGTTCCTGTCAAGGGGCATGTACCTTGGTTGCGGGCACATCCCCAGTGTGGCAGCTGATCCATGTTTCTCTCTCACCGATGTTTCTGGCTCTCTGTCCCTCTCCCTTCCTCTCTGTAAGGGATCAATAAAATATATTTTTTTTAAAAAATCAGAAAAGGATAAAGATGACCTTAACCTTCTAAAGACAGTGGCTTAACCTTCTCAATTGTGGCTGCAGAGAGAATCAACTAGGAAGATTTAAAAAACAACAACATTATCTTGTTTGTATAATATTACCTGCCTTTCTAAAATTTGATTTTAGATCATTACCTTTTTCGTAACCCAGTATAATATACCACTTAAGTAAACTGGCCATAAAATGAATTAGATCTCTGTGACCTAGTTGTGTGACCTTTGACAACTTTTTTATCCTCCTAAATCTCAGTTTCCTCATTTGTAAAATTGGACAGCAATACTATCTTCCTCATAAGAATGTTGTAAGATTTAAATCAAATATAACTTACATAACCTATGTAAGATCATGACACAATACTTGGCACACAGTAGACATTCAATAATCATTGCAATTACTACAATTTCTTATTATTAAACATCTTATTAAACATTAGGACTATGCCATACAAAGTTTTTAAAACAGGAGAACAAAGATGGTGGTATAAATACCAGTACTCGCCGCCTCCCACAACCACAACTAAAATACAGAACAACCATCATTCAGAATCACCTGAAAGTTGGCTGAATGCAAGTCTTACAACTAGGGAAGAAGAAAGCACAATGAAACTGGTAGGAGGGAAGGTGGCTCAGAGTGGGCTGGTCTGACATACACATGTGGCATTTTTTAATCAGGAGGGATATCTCCAAGGCCTCCTATAAGAAGCAGGGGGTCCCGCCCCATAACTTTAGCCTGTAAAAACCAGCAGGAATTGTGACTGAGTTACATGCAGGCTGCTGTAGACCCAGGTGTTCCCTTAATAGACAGCACATGAAATTACTCAGCCTTGATCCCTCTGAGTTTCAGTGCCAGGCAGCTTTGGGGGATCCAGACACATATAGGGAGAAACTGGATGGTCTGGCATCAGGGCACGAACTCAGGGGCAGCTTTGTCCCAGACAGGGGTGCTCACAGGGGTCATTGTTCTGGTGCTGGGACCTCCCCTGTTGCAGGGCTTAACTGGCAGCCATATCTGAGTCTCCATCAGCAGGGCTCACACTGTTTGCTCCACCCTGGTGATTCCCTGTGACTCCATCTCATCCAATTTGCAGTCCCACCCAAGATCTTTACAGCAGCTTTTCCATATCAGTGGCCTGTCCTTGCTCAGGCTTCAGACTTTGCTAAAATCTCTCACACAAGCTGCAGCTGATATTAGTATGCCCCAAACCTAACAATAAAAGGCTCAAGACCTGGCACTAGTACCAGCCTGCCTTACTTCACAGCCTTTGACTGGGCACTTCCACACCCAATACAAACAGCAGCCATCTGCAGATAGCTCTGTAGCTCCTGCTGGGTGGCTCCAGGCAGTGGCTGGCTTTGTACCTCCCTGGAGTCCCTAGAGCCAGTGCATCCGGTGGACAGCTTCAGACCATACCAGATTACAACTCTTCACATCCACAAGCAACATACTCAAGGGGCGGACTCAGTGAGCACCAAAGCCCCACTGAAGCAAGTCCTGCTTCATAGGGGTGTCTCCTGCATAGCACCTCTCCCACTGTAGTTGCAGCTGGTCCTCAGAGCCAATTGGCCTAGAGGTCAATTCATCCCAGTGAGCCAACAGCAATCTAGGCTCAACTACAAGACTGTGCACACGGCCCAAATACAAGACTGTGAACACAGCCCACAAAGAGTGACCAGCTCAGATGACTAGGGCGGCTGAGCTACTGGGCCCTGCAGGACACCTACTACACAAGGCCACTCTACTAATTCCAGGAGACATAGCAGCTCTACATAATACATAGAAACAAACACAGGGAAGCAGCCAAAATGTGGAGAAAAAGAAACATGTCACAAATGAAAGAAATGGAGGCAAGCAAACTATTGGATACAAAGTTTAAAACAACAGTTTTAAGGTTACTCAAGGATCTTCATAAGAGCTTCAAGGGACTTATGAGACTTTCAAAGATCTTAGTGAGAATGTCAAAGACATGAAAAAGAACCAGTCAGAAATTAAGCATACAAATGAAGAATAATACATAAGAATTCAACAGTAGAGTAGAGGATTCCAAGAATCAAATCAATTATTTGGAATATTAGGAAACAAAAAACACCCAATCAGAAGAGAACAAAAAGAAAAAAGAATCCAAAAATGTAAAGATAATGTAAGAAGCCTCTGGAAAACTTCAAATGTACCAACATTCACATTATGAGGATGCCAGCAGGAGAATAGAGAGCAAGATACTAAAAACCTATTTGAAGAAATAATGGCAGAAAACTTCCCCTACCTGGTGAAAGAAATAGACTTATAAGTCCAGGAAGTGCAGAGAGTCCCAAACAATAGGAGCCCAAAAAGGTCTACACCAAGATACATCATAATTAAAATGCCAAAGGTTGAGGGGAGGGGTGTCAATCGAGGCAAAAGGAGACATATACAAAACTTTAAACAATAAAAAAAGAAATGCCAGAGGTTAAAGACAAAGAGAGATCTTAAAAGCAGCAAGAGAAAAGCAGTTAGTCACCTAAAAGGAAGCACCCAAATGACTGTCAACTGATTTCTCAACAGAAACCTTGCAGGCCAGAAGGGAGTGGCAAGAAATATTCAAAGTGATGAATATCAAGAACCTACACCAAGATTATCCAGCAAAGCTATCATTCAGAATTGAAGGTCAGATAAAGAGCTTTACAAACAAGAAAAAGCTAAAGGAGTTCATCACCATTAAACCAGAATTATATAAAACTAGAGGCCCAGTGCACAAAATTTGTGCATGGGGTGTGGGGGGGGATGTCCTTCACTCAGCCCAGCCTGCACCCTCTCCAATATGTGACCCCCTCGGACATCCCTCTCACAATCCAGGACTGTTGGCTCCCAACTGCTCGCCTGCCTGCCTGCCTGATTTCCCCTAACTGCTTCTGCCTGCCAGTCTGATCAACCTCTATGGTCGCCTCCAACTGACCTCCCCTGCTGGCCCAGTTGCCCCCAACTTCCCTCCCCTGCAGGCCTGGTCCCCCTCAACTGCCCTCCCCTGCAGGCCTGGTCGCCCACAATTGCCCTTCCCTGCCGGCCATTTTGTGGTTGTGGGCACCTCCATCTTTGAGGGTGGGACAGCAATTAGCATATTCTCTCCTTATTGGCTGTGGGCACGTCATCTTTTGCGATGGTGTGAGGGTCAATTAGCCTATTCCTTCTTTAGTAGATAGGACTAGAGGCCTGTTGCATGAAATTCATGTACAGAAGGGGGGGGAGGTCCCTCAGCCCTGCCTGCAATGACGCCAGCATCCCCCCCTGGTCTCTGGGCCCCCAGCCCCTCCCTCCGCACAGCTAGGGCATGGGACGCTGGGCTCACGTGACCAGAGCAACACCGCCAGTGTCATCCTCCCTCCCACCCACCCCTGCTGCTATGGGCACCACCGCCTTTGTCACAGAGTGATGGTTAATTTGCATATTACTCTTTTATTAAATAGGATGTTGAAGGGTATTCTTTAAGAAGAGGAAGAAGAAGAAAAAAAGGATAGAAAATATGAACAATAGCTCTGACCAATTTGGCTCAGTGGATAGAGCGTTGGCCTGCAGACTGAATGGTCCCAGGTTCAATTCCGAACAAGGGTATGTATCTTGATTGCAGGCACATCCCCAATAGGGGGTATGCAGGAGGCAGCTGATTGATGTTTCTCTCTCATCAATGTTTCTAACTCTCTAGCCCTCTCCCTTCCTCTCTGTAAAAAATCAATAAAATATATTTTTAAAAATATGAATAAAATGGCAATAAATACATATCTAGCAACAATTGAATCTAAAAATCAAAATAAATGAACAAGAAAATGAACAAAATAAACTGGTAAATAAAACAGAATCCAAGGCATGGAAACACGGAACAGACTGGCAAGTCTCAGAGGGAAAGGGGAAGTGGGGGTGGGAAGAGGTTAATCAAAGATCTTATATACATACTAGTGGCCCGGTGCATGAAATTCACGCACAAAAGGGGAGAGGGGTGTCTCTCAGCCCGGGCTGCACCCTCTCCAATCTGGGACCCCTCAGGGATATCCAACTGTCGGGACCTCCACCAAGATTACCCAGCAAAGCTATCATTTAGAATGATAGTCAGACATCTCTCTCATAATCTGCTGGCTCCTAACCACTCACCTGCCTACCTGCCTGATTGCCCCTAACCACTCTGCCTGCCGGCCTGCTTGCCCCCAAATGATCCCCCCTCCCCCGCTAGCCTGCTCACCCCCAATTGCCCTCCCTGCCGGTCTGATCGCCCCTAACCACCTCTGCCTCAGCCTCGCCACCATGGCTTTGTTAGGAAGGTCTCCTGGTCTAATTAGCATATTACCCTTTCATTAGCATAGATATGCATCACCTATGGACCCAGACAACTGAGTGGTGAAACCCTGGCACAGAGGCAGGAACCAGGTGCAGTGGAACAATGGGATGAGAGGGGAAAAGGGATATCTGTAATACTCTCAACAATAAAGACTTTTTTAAAGTTTAAAAAAAAAATTCAACTTTAGGATCCTGAGCCTTTCCTTTCATGTCCTTTGCTTAAGTGAACCTAGTTTGGGGGTAGAGAGGGAAAAGAGAGAGCAAACCTATATGGGCAGATATAATTTAATATCAGAAAAGTAACCAAGCATAGAATAGTGGTCCTCAAATCCATGCTAAAGAAAAAAAAAAATTAGTTTCAATTGTTGCTAGATATGTGTTTATTGCCATTTTATTGTTCATATTTTTTCTTTCCTTTAACTAGCATTGTCCTGGACAATGATGATAAAACTAGAAAGCATGGTGGCCTAGAATAGAAGCTATTTTGATAACACAAACTGTGCTTGTGGGAGAAAGGAGGAATGAGGAGGCAGAGAGGCTGGAAATAATGCTTTGGAAGACATTTAAATAAAGGCCAAAGTTGAATCCTTGGGAGTGAAATGGATGAAATAAAAATTACAGTCTCTGAGTTGGACAGCTCAACTTTCTACTTAATATATAAATCCTTTTTACAAGGGGTCTCTCTGCCTCCACTTGAAAGCCTTCAGTAATGGAGAATTGACTATTTCAAAAGCAGATTATTGCTATAAAACAACTATACTGCTTTAGGAAAAAAATTATTTATTGTTGTGAACAGAACCCTGCTTCTATTCAATGACATAGAGTAAATAATTCTAGTCACAGGAAAGTAATATTACAAAGAGAGAAAGTTTGGGGAAAGAGGGCTAATGAGAGCTCAGAGCAGAGGGTGGGCAAAAATACACGTAAGAGGAAAGGAAGAAAGCCATCAGAAATACAATCCTTACAAGAGCCAAAGAAAAAGTGTCCAGCAGAAAAGGGTGAACAGTAATGTCAACATGCTGCAGAGAGCTCAAAATCAAGGAAATTACTAACTTCAAAAAGGACACTGGATTAGAACAAATTTAGGACAATGGTTGGGACAGAAGCCATACCACAAGAGGTTAAGTAAGAGATGAAGTAATAAAGGCAACAAGATCACCATCTCTTTGATGGTGAAAGAGACTAACAGTTGAGCAAGAATATTTTAGGCCATGGGAAACCTGAGCATATTTGTAGGCAAAGAGCAAGAAACCAACCAAAATATGAGATTAAAAAGGAACAAAGAAAAGAGGTGGAGAAAGGTGATGAGGAAGAAGAAAAGTTAGATACACATGGGAATGGGGTGGGATTGGGAGTAGGGATGGAGGCAGAGAGAAAGAGACTAATCACACCCAGCAACTGTGAGGCACTTTAGGCTATGCCCCACCTGAAGAAAGACAGGACTTTGTCAAGGCAACAGAGAAAAAGAACAAGCTAATCCAGAAAAGTTGCCTTCCATCCTTACTCCCCTGCCTAATTGCCCTTAAGGGAGTGAGGGGAATCAGCTTAAACAAAACCCGGATTGCCTCACTCCCACTACTAGTTCTAAAGTTTCTGTGCTGTCCTAAGATTAAAGCGTACATTGAAAATATATTATCAATTAAAGAAGTAAAGGCGGCAGGAGAGAGGGAACCAATGTTAAGACAGTAAGAATTACTAATACATCATCACTAATTTGACTAAATACTATACAGTTCATAATTGCTTGCTTTTATTCAAATCATTTTGTTGGTCTTCCTAACAACATAGCAAGAAACAAGTTTCTAAATGAATAGTGAATGAATGAACCCATGATCCTCATTGTGTGGATAAATATACAGGTTCAAGAGTAATTGGTTTTAAGGCCATTTAAGTCCAGCTGGTGTTGCCCAATGGTTGAGCATTGACCTATGAATCCAGAGGTCACAATTCAATTCCCTGTCAGGTCACATACCTGGGTTCCAGGCTCGATCCCTAGTAGGTCGTATGTAGGAGGCAGCCGAACAATGATTCCCTCTCATTATTGATTTTTCTATCTCTCCACTCCCTTCCTCTCTGAAATCAATAAAAATATATTTTTAAAAAGATAATTTAACTAGTTAACTGTGAAGATGGTATTTGCATTCAGATCTTCTGATTTTTTTTTGTTTTGTTTTTTGTTAATCCTCACCTGAGGGTATTTTTCCATTGATTTTTAGAGAGTGGAGGGAGAGGAGAGACAGAGAGAAACATCACTGTGAGAGAGACACATCAGTTGGTTGCCTCCTGCACACACCCGACCAGGGCCAGGGAACCTAACTGCAACCGAAGTACATGCCCTTGACCAGAATCGAACCTGGGACCCTTCAGTCAGTCGCTCCATCCACTAAGCCAAACTGGCAAAGACCAGACCTTCTGATTTTAATTTCATGCCTCTGTCTCTACATTAACACTGCCTTTCAAAACAAACAAACAAACAAACAGTTATTTCACTACTGCCTCCCATACATTTCAGTTCTTTCTTCTTTTTCTCCTTATCAGATCAATTACTGATCCAATAATTATTTACAGTAATAAATAATTATCATTTATGTCCATCTTGCGTTAAAAATAAAGGTAGCAATAATTAGCATCTGATTGTGATACCAATTTTTTAATACTTTATTTTTTTAGTTACAAAGAATTTTATAAAACTGGGACTGCTAGAAAAACATTCTTTTTTTTTCTTTTAGAAAAACATTCTTGAAGTAAAGAGACACTATACATTTTCATCAGTATCATTTAATATATTTCATTTAATATGTTTTCTTAGCAAAGGGATAAATCTTGAGCTGCAATGTCGAATAAATATGCTGCTAAGGGCCATCATTTTAACACTTTCAACAGGAAATGTGTTCCAAATTATAAATAAATAACTTACTAAAGAACTTTTATAACATCTATTTGTAATTTGAGAAAATATGCATAAAGTGGGAAATATTTTTACACTGGAGCTGGATGGAGGTAGCATTTTTATACAATGAATTTAAATTTAGTAAAAAAGAAAAATTCAATACTCAATGCTATTTTTCTTAAAAGCAAACAAAAAAAAATGGCAAACTTGTTTTCCCCAAATTTAGAAGTACTGATATATTCAAGAAAAAAAAAAGAACCATACTGTAATGTCCTACCAAAGACTGACTTAACAGAAATCAGTAGAGGTTGTTATTTTTAATCACAGAAATTTAAAATATCTCAAATGTCTCATATTTTAAAAGTCCTTCTCACAATACTTTTGGAATTTAAGAGTCAATTTCCAAAAAGTGGTATAATTAAGCTTCTTTTACAGCATACACACAACAATAAACTCATATACTATTAGTTGTAAGATTTGTCACCTGACAAAATCTAAGTTAATCACTACTTTTAAAAGTACTTACATTTTTAAAAATTATGTATCATATACATTATTGCTGACAATCTCAAATAATGAAGCTAAAATTTAAGCATAAATATCTGGGCTTTCAAAAATACTAACAAATTAAGGCTGTCATAAATAAGTACCTGTCTACTCATCTTAGACATTAAAGAATATGGAAGAAACTAAAGAAACCCAGAAAATAAGAACAAAGTTTTACTAAACTACTTTGTTTTTCTTTATGCTCTCATTTGACATTTATGATACCCTGTGCTTTGCAGTTAATCTGACTACGTATTTCCTGAAGTTCTGTGTTTAGGTTTAATTTAGTGACAAGATTAAATAATAAGAGGTAATCTTGGCTAGAAGGATAAAAAGTATAACTTTGTAATATTAAATTTAAACATTTTAAATGGCTATAAGTAAGACATTTCATGCGTGACATCTTTATCAGGAATAAATTTTCAAAAATATCCTCAAAAACAATAAATATGTATACATTTGAAATCTAGATACTATCTAAACTAATAAAAGCGGAATAGTAAAATTAATCATTTCTCCGGGACGCCCACAGCCAATCAGAACAGCTGTATGCAAATTAGCCCAGCCAACATGGCGGCCGCCACTCACGGACCTGAGTAAACGTTTAGGCAGCGTCCGTTGCAGCAGGAGCGAGAGCGAAACTACCTGCTCGCTGGCTCCTTAGCCTTTGGCCTGAAGCAAAAACGCACATTTGCAACAATTAAGTGTAACAATTGTTTCATTATAGAAGCCTCAGGTGAGGCAGACAGGAGGCTTCGTTAGTAAAAGGCCTCGCCTTAAAGGAACAGCATCAATTATAGGAAACCTGCGTCCAGCCAGCCTTGCTGGGACGTTGGGCAATGGGAGCTGTGGGCAGCCTGAAAGCCCGTCACCCAGGCTGGTCAGGCACGCCAGCAGGTGGGCATCCCCCGAGGGGTCCCAGACTGCGAGAGGGCACAGGCCGAGCTGAGGGACCTCCCGAGTGCACAGAGCGGCTGCAGGGCGGGACAGCACAGGACCCAGGACCCGTGATGGGAAACAGGCGGCAGGGTTGGAGGGCACCGGGAAGCAGGAAAGAGGCGGCAAGGGGTCGGCAGCCTGCTTGGTGGGCTTCCCAGGCCCCTTGCAGGGCACCAGGAAGTGGGAAAGCAAGGTGGCGGGCTGGGGAGTAGGAAAGAGGCAGCGGGGCGGT